>JAQZBX010023536.1:0-30770 GCA_029593785.1 Cabassous unicinctus | reverse complement strand
CCAAAGTGTATAATCAATGGCTTTTAGTATAATCACAATGTTGTACATTCATCTTCTCAAAAATTTTAGAACAATTTCGTTACTTCAAAAAGAAAGACTCCACACCCCTTAGCATTCCTTTCTCAGATCTACATAACCACTAATCTCCTTTCATCTTTATAAATTGATTTATATTTACATTTTATATAAATGGAATCAAACAATATGTAGTACTCTGTGTCTGATCTCCTTCACTTAGTATAATGGTTTTTTTTTTTTTTATTGTCTGATGTTAACATTTTGTACTATTGACTTACATGTGTTCAGCTTCAAACAAAAACAGTTCTATATATGCAGTTATATCCATACTCATCTTTCATATAGTTATATTTCACATAATACATTTAGTTCATAATAGGGCAGTCATACAGTATTTGTCCTTTTGTGTCTGGCTTACTTCACTCAACATAAGTCCTCCAGGTTCATCCATGTTGTCCTATGTTTCATGACTTCATATCTTCTTACCACTTCATTTCTTCTTACACTATATTCCATCGTGTGTATGCGCCTCAACTTGTTTATCCATTCATCAGTTGATGGACATCTGGGTTGTTTCCAACTTTTGGCTGTCGTGAATAATGCTGCTATGAACATCGGTGCACAGATATCTTGTGTCACTGCTCTCAGTTCTTCTGGTTATATACCTAGCAAAGGTATTGCCGGGTCCCATGGCAAGTTTGTATTCAACTTCCTTAGGAACGGCCAAATAGTCCTTCACAGTGGCTGTACCATTCTACATTCCCAACAGTGAATAAGCGTTCCTATCTCTCCACATCCTCTCCAACATTTACAGTTTTCCAACTTTTTCATAGCAGCCAGTCTAATAGGTGTGAAATGGTATCTCACTGTAGTTTTGATTTGCATTTCCCTAATCACTGGTGATGTTGAACATTTTTTCATGTGCTTCTTCGCCATTTGTATTTCTTCTTTGGACAGTTATCTTTTCAAGTCTTTTGTCCATTTTTCAGTCAGATACTTCATCTTTTTATTGTTGAGTTGTATGATCCCCTTATATATCATGGATATTAAACCCTTATCAGATATGTGATTGCCAAATATATTCTCCCATTGAGTCAGCTGCCTTTTCATCCTTTTGACAAAATCCTTTGAGGTGCAAAAGTGTTAAATTTTGAGGAGGTCCCATTTATGTATATTTTCTTTTGTTGCTTGTGCTTTGGGCATAAGGTTTAAGAACCTACCACCTACCACAAGATCTTGAAGATGTTTTCCTACATTTTCTTTTAGGAGTTTTATGGTGGTTGTTTTATATTTAAGTCCTTGATCCATTTTGAGTTAATTTTGTACAAGGTGTGAGATAGGGGTCTTCTTTCTTTCTTTTGGATATGGCTATCCAGTTCTCCCCACACCATCTGTCGAATAGATTGCTCTGGCCCAGCTGGGTGAGCTTAACAGCCTTGTCAAAATCACCTGACTACAGATGTGAGGATCAATTTCTGAGTTCTCGATTCAGTTCCCTTGTCAATCTGTCTGTCCTTATGCCAGGAACATGCTGTTTTTTTTTTTTTTTTTACCACTGTAGCTAAGTAATATGCTTTAAAGTCAGGAAGTGAGTCCTCCAACTTCTTTCTTCTTTTTTAAGATGTTTTTTGCTAGTCAGGGCCCCTTACCCTTCCAAATAAATTTCATTGTTGGCTTTTCAATTTCTGAAAAAAAAAAAGGCTGTTGGGATTTTTATTGGGTTTGCATAGAATCTGTAAATCAGTTTAGTAGAATTGATATCTTAACCATATTTGGTCTTCCAATCCATGAACATGGAATGTCCTTCCATTTATTTAAGTCTTCTTCAGTTTCTTTTAGCAATGTTTTGTAGTTTTCTGAATACAGGTCTTCTGTGCCCTTGGTTAAGTTTATTCCCAAATATTTGGTTGTTTTAGTCACTATTATAAATGGGATTTTAAAAATAATTTCCTCCTCAGATTGCACATCAGTAGTGTATAGAAACGCTATTGATATTTGTGTATTAACCTTTTGTCCCACCACTTTGCTGAACTTGTCTATTAATTCTAGTAGTTTTGTTGTGCAATTTTCAGGATGTTTTAGATATAGGATCATGTCATCAGCAAAAGTTTTACTTCTTCCTTTCCCATTTGAGTGCCTTCAGTTGACTTTTCTTAAAAAAAAAAAATCATATTCTTACATTTCATTCATTTACATTGCTTTCACCTGGTGTTTTAATTACCTAGGCTGTTTAAAGCAAATATCATGAAATGGTTCAGCATGAACAATGGAAATTTATTAGCTTTACAGTTTTGAGCCTGAGAAAATGTCCAAATCAAGGCATCATCAAGGCGATGCTTTCTTCCTGAAGACGGCTGCTAGCAATCCTTGCCTCCTCTGCCACATGGCAGAGCACATGGTGGCATCTATTGGTCTCTTCCTTCTGTAACAGGTTTCATTTATTTCAGATTCTTGCTTCCCTGGCTTTCTTTCTGTCATGTCTGAATTCATTCTGTTTATAAAGGACTGCAGTAATAGGATTAAGATCCATCCTGATTGAGGTGGGACAACCTTAATTGAAGTATCCTCATCAAAAGGTCCTACATACAATGGGCTTACACAACAGGAATGGATTAAATTTAAAAACATGTTTTGTTTCTGGAGTACATACAGCTTCAAACTATCACACCTGGTAATTGAAGTTTTCACCATTGACAATCCTTATGCATCTTTTTCTTTCTGATTGCGTTTCTATTGTTATGACAGTAACATTATTACATGTACAATTATATTCCTTTCTAAAATATCCCAGAGGAATTTAGCCTTATTTTACCTAAAATAGTTTATATGGAATTTATACACTTTGATTCTTACCATTTTATTTTGCCCTGCCATTCCTTGGCTAAGACCTCAAAACTTTCATCATCAGTCTAGTTTTGTGTACCTTAGTAAAGAACAGCAAGTTATATTTAATGTCTTGGAAATTGAAAATAATTCAAATTAAATATAAATTGTATTAATGAAAAAAATGAAAAAAAAATGAATCTGTAGACTTTAAGAATAATAGATAAGTTGGTCATTTGGCTTTGTGAATGTCTGAGGAAAGTACTTAAGGGGAGTTCCTGTTAAAAGGTAAACTATACTAATTAAGATATTGGGAAGATATAGGTGGCTGACCAGACCCTTACCTAGGATAACACAGAACTTTTTATGAATGTGCTTTAGATTGTTATGTCTAGTTTTGATTTCCACAATTTAAAGAGAATTGGAGAAACAATGATAATGACTAAATAGAAACATACCCTAAAAAGAAAAGATAATAAGACTTGGAGTTATTTCTTCCTGAGAAAAGAACCAGTTTTTTCCTCAGTATTGTTTTGAAGGTTTGTCATAAGTCTCTAATACTCTCCCTTCTATACTATTTTGTGCATAGAATGATGTGGTTCCCAACTGGGAGCCAAGAAGCCTAGAGACCCTTAGAGTTATGGCAATAAGTCCTCAAATCCCACATCTACCAATAATTGTCTAAAGAAGGAATTATGCCTCTTAGATACATATCCTGCAGTTTTTCAAGTATGGTTAGATATAGTTGTAGGTAATAAAATGCAAAGTCACTCAAAAGAGTTATTAGATTCATATTTGTTTTTGGTCATTATGTGTTTTGATACTCACCTTCTTGAGTAGAAGTATCTCCTCAAGCCACACAAAAAAATCATAAGATGGATGAGGAATTTTCCTGTTGCTTTGGATTCATAAATTGTTTTAAAATTTTATTGTTTTGATCAAGACCAGCAAAGCTTTGCTTTGGTACTTTATTACTGAATTTTATTGGTTTTCCCTTTGGCTAATTTTGGTTCCTTGGATATCATTACACATTCCATGAGCAGATAAGAAACTGGCATTTAAGAAGATGCTGCATTCTCCTACTTTCAAGAAGCAAAATTTAACTGTGAACTGCTCTATTAGTTTCTGGTTTGGGGCAAAGTTTTAGTAATTTATTGTAGTGTTTCTCATTAATTTTCTTGGTTTTAAGTGGCTTCTGAAAAGTTAATCAGATTAATTTAAGCATTAGGAATCTTCTGAATAAAGTATTCTATACATAGCTAAGAGTAAATTAGCCTTTCACAGTTTTACTTACAGACATTTGTACCCGAAATTAGGAACTTAATTCTGTTATGCTTTAATCTCAGATTATCCCATGAATTCAGTGAGCTTGTTGATTCTTCAAACAAAAGTCTGAAAAGATGTATTCTTTTATAATTTTGAATATTAGCTCCACTCTTACAGCTATATATTCTTTACAGTTGAAAACCAAATTTTTAAATCAGAATACCTTGTTTAAATAATAATATTTAAATAATTGGATGTTTAAATAATAATGTTTAAATAATAATATAATTTTGGAATTAATAAATGTGGGGTTATCTGCATGGTTCTTTTTATTGGTGGGTGGAAATATTTAAGATGTGGTTTTTAAATTTTTTTTTTTTATGTTTGGAAATTTCACTCTGCTCTTAACTCACTTCTGGATGCAAGGACAATTTTAAAACTTTCATTAAGATACAGTACTACTGTATCTTAATTAGTTATTAGCATCACTTATTAAAGCCATATATTAAAAATACCCATAATTATTCACCACTTCATTTCCAAAGGCCAACCTAAACTATTATTATTGTTATTAAATTCACTGTTTCCTAGACTAGACAAGAATTTTTATAAACACGAACTCTCAGTCTCTAGTTTCCTGCAGATTTAGTTTGAGAAATGTCAGTAGATGTGAACCTTCCAGTGTCAATTTTCATTATCATTTTGGGATAAGTGGATTTTGAAGGAAAAGTAAAGTTTTCTTACAGGGTAGCTGGATAAATCTTTATAGACTGAGTAATACATAAAATAAATAGAAACTAAAGTGATGTGCTTTCTCTCCCTTCCATATCCCTGGCCTTCTTACCAGGTTACTGAAGCATCCATAATACCTCGTTTTCAGGCTCCACGCCATGGAAAATTTGTTTTAACACGACCACAAGCACAGATGCAAGTTGTACATGTTGTAATAAGCTTCTATATGAAGGAAAATAGTTGAAGTTCCAGAGGCATTTAGATAAAGCCATTTCTGACCACTAAAATGGAAATCCCTGATGGATTATTTGGCCCTGATATATCTGCCTTGTATGTTATTATATCTTAGAACGAGTTTTTAGTTGTTTGGGCTAGTGAATTTTCTTATTTCTGTCTTCAATAGCTAGTGCTTTGTATTAGTCAGCTAAAAGGTGTACTGATGCAAAGTACCAGAAATCTATTGGCTTTTATAAAGGGTATTTATTTGGGGTAAAAGCTTATAGTTACAAGGCCCTAAAGAGTCCAACTTAAGGTACCATAAGAGGTGTTTTCTCACCAAAGTCTGTTGCCATATGTTGAAACAAGATGGTTGCCAATGTCAGCAAGGGTTCAGCCTTCCTCTTCCTCTTAAGGCTCCATGGGCCCAGCTTCATCCGATCTCAAGCCTTCTCAGCTGCTCAGGGCTCTGGCAAATAGCTGAGCTCTCCTTGGGGCTTTAGCTGTTTGAGCCTTCTCCTTTCTGTCATGGCAGGACTGAAATGACCAAGTTCTCTCCTCTTCCATGTGTTCTTCCATGAGTGTCCATTTATATAGGCCACTGTGGGGGCGGGGACTCATCCCTGAGTTACATCCTACTGATATGGTCGAATCAAAGTACTAATCTTAACATAATTTAATCAAAGACATCTCAGCTGAATCTAATACAATCAAAGGGGATCACGCCCAAAGGAACAGACCAGTTTACAAACATAATCTTTATCTTTTTTGGGGTTCATAAATAATCTCAAACTGCCACATGATTCTTTAGAATTATTTAGTCCCATAAATAAACATTGAACACTGTGTGTCAGCTACTAGAAACAAGATCTTAAATGCAGCCACTGTTTTCAAGGAATTCACTATCCAAAGAAGAAAATAGGTATAAAATGAACTAAAATGTGATGTGTAAGTATTATTAAAATGGTGTGATCACAGAGCAGGGAGGGACAGAATCACTTCACCCTTGAGGGGTGTCTGCTTCTGTTTCTCACAATCTAGTAGTTTTCCCACTCTTAAATTGTTTGTCCTGGGGATCACAGTCGGTATTTGTCTTGTAAGTTAGCTGTGTTGTATTAATGTTTTCAGGGAGAGATATTATTTGACCTTCATTTTATCCCAAACAGCACGTTAAGGAGTAGCAGCTGCAACATTTTTAGGGGGGCTTGCTAGGTACAGGATGCTGAGCTTCCTGTTGAGGATATGCAAAATTTGAAGCACAGTTTCTCCTTTGAAAAGGTGTGGTCTTCTTGGAGAAATAACATTTAAAACGAGAGAGGACAAATACAATACAGCAGCAATTTAAATTTCTGCAGGTATCCATCTTCACATTTAATCTTTATGTTAACCCTGTAAGGCAAGTTAATGTAACCACTCACTTTATAGATTAGAAAATTTAGTACCTTGCTCAGAATTATATAATTAATGTGTGGCACAGGCAGAACTTGAACCCGGGTTATTTTTTTAATCTAAAACACTACCTGCCTTAACAAACTAAGTGCAGAGTAGTTAATGTGAAAATGAGAAAATGTGAAAATAGATCAGTGGTACCTCATCAAAATAAAAAACTTTTTTCCTCAAAGGACTTTATCATGAAAGTAAAAGGACAACCTACACAATGGGAGAAAGTATTTGGAAACCACATATTTGATAAAGGATTAATATCCAATATATATTTTAAAAATCTTTCAACTTAAAAATAAAATTGAAAATCGTTCAGCTGCTGTGGAAGACAGTATTGAGATTCCTCAGAAAGCTCAGTATAGAACTGAGCAATGCAATCCTATTACTAGGTATATACACAAAAGAATTGAAAGCAGGGTTTTGAACAGATATTTGCACACCAATGTTCATAGAAGCATGGTTCATAATTGCCAAAAGATGGAAGCAATCCAAGTGTCCATCAATTGAATGAATAAATAAAATGTGGTATATATGTAAAATGGAATATTACTCAGCAATAAAAAAGAATGATATTCTGATACATGTGACAACATGGATGAACCTAAAAGACATCATACTGAGTGAAATAAGCCAGACATTAAAGGGCTAATATTGTATGAGCTCACTGTTTTGAAACAATTAGAATAAGCAAAGTCATAGGGTCAAAATCTAGAACATAGTTTACCAGGGGATGGGGTGGGGACAGGGAATAGGACATTAAGGCTTAAAATGTACAAAAACAAACAAACAAAAAGTGATGCATTCACATGCAAAATTATTTAAATGCTCTGAACGGTAAAAATGAAAAAACTATCATCCTATACCTTCCTCCCAACTCCGTTTCTTTCTCCAAAAGTATCCACTATTAAAAATATATAAGGGAGTGGATGTGGCTTAAGTGGTTAAGTGCCTACTTCTCACATGGGAGGTCCCGGGTTTGGTCCTCAGTACCTCCTAAAAACAAATAAACAAAAACAAGCACAATAAGCAAAAACCAAATGAGAAAAAAACAGCTCAGGGTAGCCTATGTGATTGAGCATTGGCTTGCTACATACGAGGCCCAGGCTCATTCCCTGGCCCTGGTACCATGGGGAAAAAAAAAACAACCAGAAAAACAATACACACACACACACATATATATATACACATATGAAATTCTGACACAACCACATATTTATCTCTCTCTCTCTCTCTTTAACCATTGCCTAGTGTCTCATTGAGAATGGAATTTGTCAGTTTCTTATCCATAAGCTTTTAGGTTGTTTCCTTTTTTTTTTCTGCTCATAATACATGGCCACTGTTTTTTATTTCTGTGAGTAAAATAACTATCAGTGTGATTGTTGGATCAAAGGGTAAGACAATAGCCTTGTAAAGCGGAGTCCCTAATGATCTGCCATGATAAGTGCTGTTTCTTGGTGAGGAGGGAGTATAAAATCCGGGGCTAGAGTAGGGCATAAACAAGACCAGAAGGAAAAGGAACTGGTGATAAGATAAAGGTAAAGAAACTCTGTGAGAGAGGAATGACAGATATGTGTATCAATAGTTTTAAGGGCCTTTAAAAGTAATCTGTACAATTCTTCTTTGGGATGTTTAGGAACAATGTTTTAAAATATCAATATGTTTTCTTTCAGCAGTACAAAGTATATATTTTTTAAAGTTAACTGCTATTGTCTTTAGCTTTATTATAAAGATATCATGTTTGTTCTATATAATTTGTAAAATACAAGAAAATATAAAGTAGAAAGTAAATTTCACCCATAATATCGCTACACAGTGTTAACCAACATTGCTATTTTAATCTCTTATTTCCGTATATGTATTGGTTTTTACATACTTGAGATCATATTTTATGTACATGCATTCATATCCAAACTTTCCTTTGCTAAACATCTTGATCTTGTTGATTTTGTTTTCTTTCATTATTCTTCATCTACTTTCTTTTTCAAGGTAATAGAAATCTAACCTCATTTTGGAATGAATTTGGATATCAGAATAACAAGGGTGTGGAGAAATCTTTAGATTCCATTCAGCATCAAAGAAGACAAGCCATGGCCATCCCCTTCATAATGCAGTGTGGTGAGTGTTGGATCCCAATCTAATTAGCAAACATTTGTGAATTCCTAAATATGCAAGGTATTGTGTTAAGAAGGGGTCAGGGCATGTAGGCAACTTTCAAGGAGGTTGCAGTCAGGAGAGAGGTTAAGATATCCATGAACATAATTATAATAGAGGGGAAATAAGATAAATGATATAAAAGAAGTACCAAGTTCTTTGTGGGTCCAAAGAAAGGAGGAGAGGGGAGTTGAGGCAAGGCTTCATGTCCAAGATAGCCTTTGTGATGATCTTTAAAATAGAATTTTGATAGGCAGAGATGTAGCATAGAGAATATTCTGGACAGAAAGCTAATGCATCGAGATAGAAGTATGTGCTATTATCAGAGAGACACTTCAGATAAAATTTTGTGTTGGAAAAGTGGAAAGTCATCCATTTTTAATACCTAGCATTGGGTCTAATATGTAGTAGGTACTTTTGTAATTGACTATTGAATGAATGAATAATGAATAAATAATAAAAGACAAAAATATTAGGTTGGCTAAATATGTGAGAGGACCTTGAATGACAGGATAAGGAGTTTTTACTTTCATAAAAGATGGGGAGACATTGGAAATTTTTCAGTAGGAGAATAACATCATTGAGTCATTGACATCTGGAGCAGATGTGGTTCAACCAGTTGAGCGCCTGCTTCCCACATGGGAGGTCCTGAGTTCGGTTCCTGGTGCCTTCTAAGAAAAAAGACAAAAAACAAGCAATCAAATGAAAAAACCAACTCAGGGAAGCCAATGTGGCTCAGTGGTTGAGTACCAGCTTTCCACTTACCATGTCCTGGGTTCAATCCCTGGACCCAGGACCTCAAAAAATAAAAAACAAAAAATAATAAAATAACATGAAAGAGGTGGTATGAGAGTTATTAGTTCATGTTATTTAAAAGTAAAAAGTACCAGAAACCAACTGGAAGGAACTTATGAATAATAATGATGATGATAATTTATTGGCAGAATCCTGGGGTACCTCATAGAATCCTAGAATAGTTGGAGCATCAAGTATGGTAGTTTTTGATCAAGTCTTCCCTTTTCTTTGGATCAAGAGACACCTCATACTCTTTGGTATATATAAACTGACATCATTTCTGCTTGTGGTCTCTTTTGTATGTGATTTTGTTTTGATTATCAGATCTTTGCCTTAAATGGAGAGTCTTGCCTTCCTCTACTCATTATCAGGAAAAAGAATTTCTTGACATCTGGATTTGTGCAAATAATCCTAACCCCTTGGAAAACAGGTAGCTTTTGATAGCATTTTCTAAAATCCTTTATCCATTAATAATTCCTCAAATCCACGTGTGAAATTGGAAAATATCAGTTGTAGAAAGATTTTAGTGTAGTAACTGCCATCTCTTCAAACTCTTTCAGGCCCCTTGCCACCTGTGGAAAGATATTTCATTCTTGTGGTTTTCCATCAAGATACAAGAGACCTGGATGTAGTTATTTGTAGACATTGGGGTATAACAGCTCTGCACTTCCATGGCAGAAGAACACAAGGCCGTGTTTAAGCGTTCTGCCTTCCAGTTCATTTTCACACTACATAACAACCTTATCATGCAGGAGTGCTACACAAAGGGTGTCTCCCAGGGCATGAAACTATTAGACCTTGTGCTTTTGCAATTTAAGTCATAATATTGATTTCATTGCTTTCTGCTCTTAGAGGAAGAAATTCAGATCAAAACAGAAAAAAGACCCATTCAATATTGAAGGATGTCAACAAGCCCTTTGAGAATAACATTCTTTCCCTGGAGAATAAAGATTTAGTACTCTTATTTAGCAAAGACACACCTATGTCAAGCATTGCTTTTCCATGGAGTCTTCTAAGCCTTTTTGCCAGGACAAGTGAATCAATATTGTAAATATAGACATCAGGGTAATAACTTCTGTTTGGTTATTTTTATCTAGTTCTGAAAAAAAAAGAGGAAAAAACAAAAAAGCAAAAAACAAAACCAAACAAACAAAAACAAAAAAGAAAGAAGAAAGCATTCAGAAACTTCTCCTAAAATCCCTTTCACCTAGAGTGCCCAGGTTAATTATATTTAGAAATGGAGAAAAAATGTCACAGAAGGCAAGGGTACTTAGATTTCACATGGCCCAGGGGTTTTTCAGTCCCCCCCTTTTGTTTGCAGCAGAATTCTCCACCCCACCCCCCGATAAAATCTGTATCAAATACAACTATATAAAATAGATACAGGCAGTACTATCTTGGTTGAATGGGAAGCTGAGAACCTGGGACCCAAACATACTCACTTCCTATCTCATACTCTCTGAGAAAAGCTTAGAGTTCTATGGACCATTAGTACAAGGCACTGGTCTAGTCTAACTTCCTCATTTTAGAGAAGACCGAATTGAAACCCAAAAAAGGAGCAAAAAAAAACCAAACCAAACTTGTTCATGAAGTCACAAAACAAGGTTTTCTGACTCCTAACCTGATTCTGGTCCTATTTTAAAATTTAAAGATCTGTCAAATAGGAACAAAGTGTTGGCTTAGTTTCAGTATTAGCAGTGGTTAATAGTATTGATCCCTTACTGTCATTTAAAAATTTTATACAGTATAGGAGAGTGTTCAGAGTTCAGACTCTACAGCCAGACTGCCTGGCTCCCCTAGCTATGAAACCTTGGGCAAATATAGAAATTCTCTCTAACTCAGCTTCTCATCACCTGGAGTGTGGTGTTATAACACTGCCTTGAAGCATCTTTTTCGGGTCCAGCTAAGCCTCCTGTAAGGAAAATATGCTGAAATTCCCTGGTCACTCAGGATGCCTTTATAACACCACCAAAATTGAGGCCATCCCTACAGAATTAACTTTACACCTATGGTTTCATAGACCTGTCATGGACATTGTCAGACCACAGAACTGGGACGCTGTCTTTTACAGCTTCCCTTATCTTCACCTTATCATTGTCCTTGAACTGGCCCACTCTTACCCTCTTCTCTTTGTAAGGTGATGATACCATTACAGAGCTTTGTAAAATTAGATTCATAGCTGAATTAATTTTGTATCCTTTGCACATCCAAACAGTGCCCCTTGTGATGAGTGACAAGATAAATTTAGACATGTTGACAGGAAAATGATGGACCTTAAAATTCTAAATTGCAAAATCTTCTAATATTTATAATTTTCTTTACTCCTTGATTCTTTAAACATACTGACATAGTATCGACCATCTGTATTTCATTTCCACTGAAAAGATCATGAGGAGAAAAATGCTTAAAGTGGTAGCAAAAGATTTAAGTGAGATGTAAAGAAAAACTCCTGATTACATACTAGGGTAGTTGATCAAGAGATGGCAGCCCTTTATGGGAGATCACCAACAGTGGTGTAGATATGACGACTCCCAGCAGAAGAGAAATTGATCTGATAACACTTCTCAGTCCTCTTATTCAAAATGGTGGAATAGGCAGTGCATGCCTTCAGAATATGACTTGAAATAAATTATTGTTAGGTAGAACCCTGTTATACATCTGCTGTTGGATTTGGATAGAATCATATGAAATGAGTGGATTAAAGTGTTGAAAAGTGAAGTATCGTTCTTTATTAGTCAACATGCTGTGAGTAGAGGGACAAGATAATAGGGTGAAGAGTGGCATTGTCTATATTTACAGTAAAATATAGTTTCTGTGAGCAGAGTTAATGCCAGTGAACAGTATTTGAATAAACAATGTCTGTGTAACTCGACCTTGGGCAAGAAACATAATAATGCTTTCTCTTACATAGCATATGTTACCTCATTCCATCTTTACAATAGCCTTATAAATTTTCTCCATTTCTGGAGGAGAAAATAGAGAGACTAAGAAAGGTTCAGTGACTTTCCCAGCATTCCTAGTAAGAGCTGAAACTTGGTGTCAGAGCAATCTGAGGCAAAACCTACTCATTCCTCTTTACCACACCATCTTACCAAAGGCATCCCTTTACATTTCATGAAAGCCTAATTCTATCCAAATATTTTTAGTGACCAAAATTATATCATTTTGCAAATCTTCTCTTCTCCTTTAAAAAGATAGTGGTAGTATTTAGGGTCAGTGACCTAAACAGAGTAAAATGGAGACATTCTTTTTCAAACCACTGAAACCTCTGTTTGTTTTCTACTTTAATCATAGAGGGAGAATGTACATTTTTGTCACAGTATGTGAGAAATATGTATCAGTATGCTTCCACTACATTCATGCTATGCATTTATCTGCATTGAAAACAGGGATCAAGAGCAGGGGGAAAGTGATGCCTTATCACTTGACTGAAGCAATTCTGAATTTTGAAAAGGATGTTAAAAAAGCATCTGCAGACTGTATTGTGTATTAAAATATAATGCATCTCCAAAAATCTTAAAATGACAACAATTAAATAGATTGAGTTTTAATAGAATACTTGAGGTTTTTCTTTTCTGTGTACAAAATTAAAAAGGTTTCCAGAAGATTCAATACTGTGGAGGGGTTGTGTATATATAGTAGTTATATCCTGGATTTGTTTTACCTTTCTTTGAAAATAGCAACAATAACAAACACCATATGTGGGTGGAATTAAGTGTCTCTTTCACAGTGGTACCTGAATTTGATTGTAGTTACTCACTCTTCTCTGTTAGTAGGGGGCAGGAAAATACAGTCTGCAGCCCCGACCAACCAAGAAATAGTGGGTTTGATGTGCTTTCAATTTCCCCTCACTGTTTCAGTTGGGAGAAGGCCCTCTCTCTAGTCTCAACTTCCTCATTCAATCTTTTCTAGACTAACACATTTATTTTCTACAAACATCATCCCATCCTGTTCTTTAGAACAACTAAGTAGAACTTCCTCCCACCTATCAGTACAGAGCAGGCTCTAAGAATCCTCCTCAATATTTTGTCCCACTACCTCACATTCCCAGCTCTGCTGTGTATCAGAGCTATACATAGTGGCAGTTGAAGTTCTTATCCATGTCAAGGTTCAAGACTGAGGTGAGCAATATAATATCTTACTTTTTAAACAAGTTAGCTATCTCAGCTCCTCAGAATGAGGCATGAAACTAAAAGAAGAAAAAAAAAAAAAACTTCATACTTTGCAAATATATGTGTCAAGAGTCAGAGTAATTTTTATAACAAGAGAAGCCCTTTTCTATAGCCTGATTATTGTTCATTTACACACAATTCTACATGATTGCTTAATATACTTCATCTACTAGTAGTCAGAAATAACACATAAGTAAGGCTGGAAAGCAGAGTGATTGCCAAAAGCAAACACACTGACTGCATCAGGGAAATTGGGAAGGATGTGGCAGTTGTGGTCATCAGCACTATTTGGTGATGGGTCTCTATGCAGCTCAGTAGCTCCTGGGGCCATCACTGAGTACTGCATTACATAACACTTGTAACGGATCTTCATGAGATTATCAAGCACAGAATCCATGTGGTCAGTGTGTTCTGCTTCAGAGCCAAAATAATTTGATATATTTTAGAGACCTACAGATTCATTTTGGAGAAAAATATATCACTTAATGAAATAAGCTCCAATTATCTAGAAAGCATATTTTTGCAAAAAGCTTCATTTCAGATAATGCAGGATAAGTGAAGCATTAGCAAAATAATGAATCTTTGTGCTACTCTCCAAATTTTCCATTAAGTCCTTCTCCATGAAACTAGAGATGTAAGGTCATGTGTTACCTAAAGTTAATTGTGCATGGTTCTTCCTTCGTGTTTGAATTTTGGATGTAAGATATAAAGAGTAACTCCTTGTCAAAGTAATTTATATTTGCTTTTGATGTCATGTCTTGTTGGTTGTGAAGTTGTCATCAGATGGAACGTCTACCTTCCATTCCCCTGGGCACGATGAACACAGTGTCACCATCAAAAAATGAGAAAGAGAAGCAACTTAGAGAGTCCATCCAGAGATATCAAAGTAGATTAGAAGAACAACAGCCACAGGTGAACTGCTTTTAATTCTTCAGAAATCTATCTTGACTCGAGTTAGCTTGTTTCATGTGTGCAAACTAATGTGGTTTACCCAAGTAAATTCTGTAGCCTCCTTTTTCTATACTTTTTGGTCACCTCCTTTCAATTTTGGAATGAAGAACTATTCTAGGGGTGAGTGCAAATGCTTTTGGGGTCCAAAGAATGGGGGGTGTCTTTCTGAAGTACTGTACATGCCACATCTAAGTCCATATAACCAGCAGTACACTCTACAGATGAATATAGAACTTGCAGAAGTTAGCAAGCTTGTCCAAGGACATGTGGACAAGATGGGGAGTCTATAGAAATCTGAAGTTTGGGTTTTTAAAATTTTATTAGGCTTCTTTGTTGATTTTTGAGGCAAAGGTTTGTTCTTTTACAATACTACCCTACTCATACAGAAAATCAGAATAATTTGATTAAGAAATAAACTACATAAGTAAAGTGGGTAACCATAACAATTTCAAGTGAAAGAAAAAGTGACTAGTAGAACTATTGTTTTTATTTTTTAACTAATAAAGTTATTAGATCTCTGACTCTTTAATTTATAGATTTAGCACCTTAATTGTGTAGCTTGTCAATGCCCTCAAATAGCACATGAGGAGGTTAGCAGCATATGTCTAAATGTGTTGTTTCTTCTGTATGTCAGAAAATGAAATGATAATTTGAATTAGAAAATCCCCATATAGAGGAGTGGGTGGAGTTGAGTTCTGGCCTTTACACCTTATTAAGTGAATTTCTGGGGCTTAGCAGATAAATGTTCTTTTCTGCCCTAGTTTCATTCTCTAACCACCTTGTTAGAAATCTGGCACGTCTGCCACCATTACAATCAAAGAAACCTGACCCTGCCCTTTTAGCTTGGAGTCTCGGGTCTCTCTTGGAAGATACTGAGAGTCGTTTTGGAAACATTCTCCTAAGCAATCCCTACCCCCCTGGAAGCCACTCAGCTTTCTATGCTTCTTAGAGTCTCTAATTATGGGTTTTATAATGGAGGTTCAAAGTAAAGGTATCACAGCCAGTGGTTATTTTAATAAATAAGCAATTAGGTAAAGTCAGATATTCATGATGTGAAGGCATTCAGCATATCCTGAATTGATTTTATTTTATTTTTGCCTAATCTGGATTTTTTTTTCTTTTGCTATAGATGTCAGAGCTAACCCTTGGATATTAATAGTGCCAGTCATAAAGACTGAATTAGTTTGTTATTGTTTGTTTAGCAATGGATGTTTTATTCATCATTGAGGAAGAGATTTTGATGCATTTGATGAAGTAACATATTTGAGGCCTCAGCTCTGCTTATTCTTTTGTTCTTGGTAGCTGATTTGTCCATAAAAAATTAAGACAGGTTTATAGATTCAGTTTGTTTCAAATACAAACAGAAGAAGTTTAACAGCACGTACAGAGGAATCTACTCCCTTCAGTTCAAAGGACAAAGGAATCTTTACTGTCCTCTTCTTTTGTGAAAATAATCGTAGCATCTTTAACACACTTTCAGGTTCTCATTGCTCTTAACTGACCCTATTTTGGTGGTAATCAAGGAAAGCCTTTGGGTTGGAGTGCACTCAACCATGGACCATCAGTTAATTTAGAGATATTCATTGAGCACATACTTGCACCTGTCTCGTTCCCGTGCTAGGATTGTGGGGGAATACAGAGTAAATTGTTAATGCCAGAATGTAAGCACCATGAGAGGAGAGGTAGTCTCAGTTTTGCTTACTGTGAATCTGCATACCTAAAACAATGCATGGCACTTACTTGGTACTCAGTGGATAGTTGTTGAATCAATCAATAAAGCATGTCCTCGGATGACATACAGTCCCTTTGTGGAAAAGTCCAGCAGCTATTTAAAAAAACTTAGCAACAATTTTAAGACAACATTAATTCAATACTTAATTGTCTGATCATAACCTAAAGAGTAATAGAAGCTCATTGAAAAAAATAATGAGAGAAACTTCAGTTTAAAAAAACGTTTCAAAGAGGAAGTGGGGCTTAACTTGGGATTTGAAGTCTATTTAGGGTAACTAGAAGGAAAAGGAAAGGGCATATCAGATAAGAAGAATGATGTAAATGAAGGGCTGGAGACAAGCACTGACTTGTTCCTTCATGGAACCAACCTTTTAAATTATATACTAAGCTTTATTTATTTTTTAAAAGAAACAGTATATGACATATTTGCATTTTAAAAACTGTACAACCCATTATAAAATATGGTAATTGCTGAATAGAGGAATTCTGAAAGGTGGCTTCAAATCCCCTTTTTCACAAAAATAAACAATGTGTTAAAAACTATTTTTTGGTGATATCTGCCTGATGTCAGATACAAGACTCAAACCATTCAATGTTTATTGTGAATTTGCTCTCTTCCTGCCTGCATTTTAGAAAATGTGCTATTAGAATGTGACATAGGCAAGGGTAGGAAAGCCAGAAGAAACGGGATATTGGCACCTTTCAGGTACAGTGTAGACACAATTCAGGTGTGGTGTAGATATGATTCACATGTGGGGTAGATGCCACTAGACTTGGCTAGTGTATTACCATGATTCACTATGTCCCACCGATTAGTGTTGCCCATTCTTTCAATGGTGCTACCCCTTCCTTTAATATCAGGAAATAATAAGATGCATGCAGTGTAATGATGCTTTTTCCACCTCTTAGTCTAGTCTCTCTTCCTGCCTCATATTACCAAAGCCCACTTACCTAGTAAACAGAGCTGGAGAATAAACATAGAAATGACCTCAATCTGTATACACCACTTTCTACTCTCTTTCATTTCAGCAGAGCAGCTTCATCTGGAAAAATAGGGGCTGGCTAGATAAATCAAAAATGTTTCTGGATCTTAGGTTCTGTGATTCTGGGTCTCGTGTCACTGACAACCAGGAAGGGTAAAGTTACTAGTATCAGAAACCAGCAGCTATGCAGCCTCTCCCTCATCCCCACGCATCCTACTTGTGTGTAGAATGACAACGTCTAACTTTTTGGATGTACCACCCACTAGATGGTTAGACTCACCCACAATGAGCCAGGAAACTCTTCTGGTAAAAGAAGTATCTCAATGATTAGATCTTGTCCTCTAGGAGAGGAAGAATAGCAAGGCCCAGAGCTATCATGTCCACATATGGTGTCTTATTTAATCCCCACAGCATTCCAGCTAGTTATATCCATTTTAATAGAAGAGGAGACTGAAGCTCAAAGAAGATAAATAACTTGAATCAAGTCACACGTCTTTAAATATAGTTGAATTTGTTCTCTCTGCCTCATTCCAGTACCATTCTGCTCACTGTTTCATAGGATAAATACAGACAGAAAGGACATAACGTTTACAAACACACAAACTGATATACTTCAAACCATGTGTTAAGGGCAATACCTAAATTCAGCAAACCTAATAGGAGAACTCAAATTCAAGATCTGTCATCCTTGGTTGGTGCTTTTTGTAGAATAAAGGGCATGCCTTCCATTTGATTGATAAGCTAAGCCAACAAGCCAATACCCTCTTTAAAAACTGTGCTTCTGAAATAGCCCGTTCCACTTTCTTCCTTCTGAATATCTGAATGAGTAATCTGCTCCTAACTCCCGGTTCCAGCCTCCTTCCTCATGCCCTGCTGTTTTCTATAATGTGTGACAAGTGCTGTCTGCTGGCCAAGTGTGACGCACTTTCGTTATCATTGGGTCACTCTTGATTGCTCTGCTGCTAATTGTGATATTATCTGGATAATTGTTATTCTATTTTCTCTCCAACCGCAGACAATAATTTTAAACCTTGATGGATATTTACAAAATCAACTCCTCTGGATTTGAGAACTTTCCAGTTGTGACTCTGCCTTTTTTCACAATTTTAACTCACAACTTAGATTTTTCTTCTGTCTTCTATATGACAAGGGTGACTGTGTCATTATCATGCACACAGAATATAGCTTTAGTTACATTTCATCCAGGGTTTTTGGTGCCACTTTAAGTCCACTTAGTACCCTTAATCATTATAAGACAGATCATAACTTTATTCCCTGAATTAAGCCTACTCTATATTTACCCATTTGTATGTAAATAATGAGTAGAATATTTGTCTAATCAAAATTGTTATGCAATGTGTGCCCTGTTGTTTATGTATGCTCTAGGTCTTTCTGAATTAATATTTTCTGATTAATATTAATTTCTTAGCCTATAGTCCAGGCTTTCTATAATTTGACTCTGGTTGTCTTTAGTTTCTTCCGCTCTCCCTGGAGCTCTCACTGAGCTGTTCCATATTCCTTATATGTGTTATTCACTTCCCTGATGCTCAGAGTGCCTTTGTTTCTGCCATTCTTGTCTGGAGTGGCTTCTGCCCCTTTTCCAGTCCTTGAAGTTTCTACACTACCTGTAGAAAGTCTGCTCTCATTTCCCTACCTATAAAAACAACTCCTTCTTCCCAATTCCCTTTGTCTTTGATGCATGTCTCTCGTAGAGCACATTTTACTTTCTACCTGGCATGATAGTTATTACTTGTGTATCTCACTTGTCTCCTATCTTAGAATATACACTTTTGGAAAGAAGGGACCATTTCTGCACTTTTGCATTCGTAACAGTACCTAGGCCCTAGACCTGGTTCTTTCATGTAATAGGCATTCACCAAACAATGAATGAAGGATTAAAGGAATAATTTGATAAATGCAAAATTCATCACAAATAGGCACAAAAATAAGTATTTTTTATTTGATTGGATTGGTTGACTTTACAATGATTATCTTTAATACCTTCTGTATACATAACCACAATGTGTTTACACCGGTCAAAATAAAATGTTGCATTTGCATGAGAGTACAGTGACTGCATTTAGATTTCATTTGTCATGTTCATAGTCTTCACGTTGAATGAACAGCCTTTGTAAAATTCCATGCCTGTTGAAAAGGAACTCCCGCAACAGCATTCTATTCTTTTGCAGTGCTCATGTGGATGTGAAAAATGAAATGGTATAATCTGGCAATTCCCACGCTGGTTGTTTTAGCAGTAAATGTAGAGCAAAAGAAGGCTTACAGAACTTTTAGCTGTTTTTCAAATTGAAATGGCATATCTGAGTACAACTTTGTAATGAAGAATGTGAATGCATTTCCCATTTAGAATTTAATCTTTTCAATGTGTCATCATTGCGTAGGTTGCTGAGATTTTAAATCTGTGTATATAAAGACAGATGCCTTAGAAAATATATTTATTCATTTTCAGCCTTCTTACATAAACCACCATGATCTAAAATTTATGATACCTAAAGACGCTTGTTTAATAGGAGGCTATTATATCACTGTAATTGAAATATTTTACTTTATTACTCTTGCTAGAAAGATCTCATTTCTCTATGGTGATGCATTGCTGTTCCAAAAGGGATAATGCTTAATATATTCACACTTGTGGGTCCTATGTTCACAGCCTTCCAAATGAGATATTAAGCAAATTGCTTATGACTAACTGGTCTAGAAGTTCTTTGAAGGTGGGTCTTGTGTTCTTTTTTTTCTGTGTGCCTCCCACTACCATACCTTGCTCAGTGTTGGGCACGGTAGATGTTTAAGAGAAGGTATTCAGCTTTTAACTTGAATTGATTTTCAACATTATTTTCTTACTCATCCCTTCTTGAAGAACTGATGTCACACTTTGGGAAGAATAGCATTCTTGGTTTACTAAACAAACTGGACAAAACAGCTGTAACAGGAGCATCAGAGTAGCCTGGCTTTGGGGTACAGTGTGGTGCAGGGAACCAGGGTATGCCCAAAGCCTGCCTTCCTAAGTTCCCCTATTCCACCTTGGAGGATGGGACTGAGGAATACCATCCCCTGTGGTCTACTTTACAGAAGTGCCCAAATGCTCCTGCCAAGGGCTAGTACGAATTTCAGAGTCTTTCTTTGAATATAGAAGTAGCTCTGACAGCGACAGGCAGTCTTGTCATTTTACATCCCTCTCCTTACTTGCTAACCATTTGTTCCTATTCACATCAGCAGAGAGAGTGAGAAAGTGGAGGTTCAGGTGTGTTGCCTGAAATGATTTTCGCTGGAAGGAATACTAATTTGGGTTTTAATGCAAATATACCTATTTGATCTCTGTCCTTTAAAAGCTCCTTAAGCATCTGAACTGTATGTACAACCAGTTTTGAATTAGTGTGCATGCTAATCAGGGACTATCAGAAGTATCCTAGATGCACTTCAGGGCCTGTTCCCTGACTGTTCAGAGTAAGGCAAAGGTATTTGGCTTCCTTCCAAAGGAGGCTACTCACTGCTTCTCTCTGAAGGAAGTCTGCTTCTCCAAGCCTGTGTCTCTGGGTGCCAGCATGTGTAAGTCCTCCCCTCTGAGCTGAAATCCTGTCTCTTCTCTCGTTTGACTTAATCTCCCTTTTTACTCAGGACCCAACTTACATTTTAAATACAGTTTAGGGAACTGGTCTTCATGATTCTTGCCCTGACTGAACTCACACTGCATATCTCATGCCCCTGATTTAACCTTGTTTAATCTTGACCAACTGAGTGTATTCTTGATATGAATCTGGTTCCATCCTCTGTGTCAACTCCCTATAAGCTCAAGTAAAATCAAAATGCCAATATTGAAACTTAAACAACATTTTGGTTGTTTTTTTTTTAACCTCATACTTTACCAGGCTATGTTTTAACTTCCCCACTCTCCACTCCTTCAATCAGTCCTTGACTGAGCAGGCCCAGTCTTCTAATGAAGGGTGTGGGGTTTCTTGACACATTCCTACAGAACTACATTAGTTCATAAACTTAGCTTCTATGCAGGGGATCTCCAAATTTCAAGATCTTCTAGACTAGAGTCAATACTGCTAATAATTCTTGGCATTCAAAAAGAACTAAATATTATTCAAAATGCTTCTGAACAGGCAGAGATTTAGGGTTTTTTTTTTTTTTTTTTTTTGAACCTGAGGTTTTTACGATTGTGGGCACCCACTATTAAAAATATGCAAATTATAAATATGAAGTTCTGGACATGGCCTTGAAAGGTGCCTGTGTAAGGGGGAGGGGTCCTGAAGCTTAAGCTTCCTTACATTCATGGTGAATTCACCTCTGTTTCAGCATATACTATCCCAATTGATTGTCACAGGTGTTTTTATTTACTTATTCATTTTTTATTAGAGAAGTTATGAGTTTACAAAACAATCATGCATAACTTTCAGAATTCTCATACATCAACCCACCACCAATACCTAGCATTGATGTGGAATATTTGTTACAAATGATGAAAGAACATCATCAAAATATTACTGCTAATTATAGTTCATATTTTGCATTTGGTGTATTTTCTCCGTAAACCACCCTATTGTTAACACTATATATTAGTATTGTATATTTGCTATACTTCATGAGAGGACGTTCTCATATTTGTACTATTAACCACTGTTCATCATCCACCATGGGTTACACTGTGTTATACAGTAACATTCCTTGCACAATCCATCCAAAGTGTGCAGTCAGTAGATCTCAGTTTCTTCACGGCATTGTACATTCATCACCTCAGTACATTTCAAAACATTTTCATTACCCCAGAAGGAAAAGTTCAAATCCTCTTATAGCCCCCTATTGTTGACCCTTAGCATTGATATAATAACTTCTTTGCCACTGATGCAAAAATATTACAATATTGCTGCTAACTATAGTCCATAAGTTACAGTAGTTGTGTTATCCTCTTGTATCACCATATTCTCAACATCTTGTAATAGAGACATACATTTGTTCTAGTTCATAGAAGAACATTCTTGTATTTGTACTATTAACAAAAATCATCCTCCACCACTGAGTTCACTCTTATACAGTTCCTAGATTATCATCTCAAGATTTCTTTCAACTAACATTTTCATCCATAGACTACCCCTTTCAGCCACAATCACATTATAAAAGCAGTGTTAGCTATACTAACTATAATGTGTTACCTTCAACTCTATCCATTTCCACGTTTACAATCAACCTTATTAAAAATTCTAAATCCATTAAGCATCACCTCCTCCTTCTCAACCCCCATTCTATTTCCTAGTAACTTATACTCTATAGTTTAACTCCACGAGTTACTGATCATATTTAATTCATATTAGTGAAACTATACAATATCTGTCCTTTTGTGTCTGGCTTATTTCACTTAACATAATGTCCTCAAGGTTCAACCATGTTGTCATATGCACCCTGACTTCATTTCTTCCTACAGCTAAATAGTATTCCATCATATGTATATACCACATTTTGTTTATCCATTCATTAAATGATGGACACTAGGTTTGTTTCCACCTTTTAGCAATTGTGAATAATGCTGCTATGAACATCAGTGTGGAAATACCTATTTGCATCCTTGCATTCAATTCTTCTGAGTATATTCCTTATAGCAGGATTGGTGGATTATAAGGTAGATCTATATCAGCCTCTGCCAAATTGTCTTCCACAGTGGCTATATCATTCTACATTCCCACCATCGGTGAATTAGTGTTCCTATTTTTCCACATCTTCTCCAGCACTTGTAGTTTTCTGTTTTTATCTTTTTTTAAAATGATGTCCATTCTGGAAAATGTAAAATGACATCTCATTTTAGTTTTGATCCTCATTTCCCTAATAACTAATGGTGTTGAACATTTTTTTTTCATGTGCTTTTTGGTCATTTGTATTTCCTCTTTGGAAAAATGTCTGTTCAGGTCTTTTGCCCATTTTTTGATTGCATGACTTGTCTTTTTATCATTGAGTTGTATGATCTTTTTATATAGCACAGAAATCAACCTTTTACTGGATATATGGTTTCCAAATATTATCTCCCATTGATGAGTAGGCTGCTTTTTTCAACTTCTTGTCAAAGTTATTTGAAGTGCAAAAGTGTTTAACTTTGAGGAAGTTCCATTTATCCATTTTTTCTTTCATTGCTCGTCCTTTGGGTGTAAGGTTTAAGAAGCCACCACCTACCATGAGATCTTGAAGGTGTTTTCTGACATTTTCTTCTAGGAGTTTTAAGGTTCTAGCTTTATATTGAGGTATTTTCAATATAAAATATTTGATCCATTTTGAGTTATTTTTTATATAAGGTGGTGAGATAAGGATCTTCTTGCTTTCCTTTGACAATGGATATCCAGTTTTCCTAGCACCATTAGTCAAATTGAATGTTCTGATCCAGCTGGTAGGGTATGACAGCCTTGTCAAAAATCACTTGGCCATAGATGTAAGGGCTAATTTTTGAACTCTCAATTTAATTCCATTGGTCAATATGTCTATCTTTATGCCAGTACCATGCTGTTTTTACCACTGTAGCTAAGTTATAAGCTTTAAAGTCAGGAAGAAGGAGTTCTCCAGCTTCATTCTTCCTTTTAAAGAGATTTTTTGGCTATTTGAGGTCTTTACTCTTCCAAATAAAGTTGGTAATTAGCTTTTCCATTTTGGCAAAAATAAAGCTGTTGGAAGTTTTATTGGAATTGTGTTGAATCTGTGAATCAATTTGGGTAGAATTGGCATCTTAACCATATTTAGTCTTCCAATCCATGAACACGGAGTGTCCTGCCATTTATTTAGATCTTCTTTGGTTTATTTTAGCAGTGTTTTGTAGTTTTATGAATACAGGTCCCTTATGTCCTTGGATCAGTTTATTCCTAAAGAGTTTATTTTTATAGTCACTATTGTAAATGGAATTTTTCTCTCACTTCTTCCTCAGGTTGCTTATTAGTGTATAGAAATGCTATGAATTTTTGCATATTGATCTTGTATTCTACCACTTTGATGAACTTGATTTTTAGCTCTAGTAGCTTTGTTGTAAAGTTTTTGGAATTTTCTAGGTATAGGATCATAGCACCAGCAAATAGTGAACATTTTACTCCTTCCTTTACTATTTGGGTGTCTTTTATTTATTTTTCTTACCATATTGCATTATCTAGAACTTCTAGGAAAATATTGAATAACAGTGGTGACAGTGGGCATCATTGTCTTGTTCCCAAACTCATTGGGAAAGCTTTCAGTCTTTTAACATTGAGTACAATGTTAGCTGTGTTTTCCATATATGCACTAATCATGTTAAGAAAGGTTTCTTCTATCCCTATCTTTTGGTGTGTTTCTATCAAGAAAGGATGCTTAATTTTGTCAAATGCCTTTTCTGCATCAATCAAGAGGATCATGTGATTTTTCTCTTCAATTTATTAATGTGATGTATTACACTGACTGATTTTCTTGTGTTGAACCACCCTTGCATACCTGGGATAAAACCCACCTGATTGTGAAGTATAGTTCTTTTAATATGTTTTGGGATTTGATTAGCAAGTATTTTGTTGAGGATTTTTGCATCCATATTCATTAGAGATACTGGTCTGTAAATTTCTTTTCTTGTAGTATATTTTTCTGGCTCTGGTATTAGGGTGATATTGGCATCAGAGAATAAGTTTGGTAGTGTTCCCTTCTGTTCAATTTTTTTGGAAGAGCTTGAGCAAGATTGGTATTAACTTGTCTTTGAATGATTGGTAGAATTCACCTGTGAATCCATCTAGTCTTGGGCTTTTCATTTTTGGGAGGTTTGAGATAACTGTTTCTGTCTCTTTACCATTGATTAGTTTGTTGAGGTTTTCTATTTCTTTTAGGGTCAGTGTAGGTTGTTCATATGTTTCTAGGAATTTGTCTACTTCATTTGCATTGTATAGTTTGTTGGCATACAGTTGTTCATAGAGTCTTCTTATGATCTCTCTTATATCCCAGGTTCAGTGGTAATGCCCCCCCCATTACTGATTTTATTTATTTGTATCTCTCTCTTTTTTTCTTTGTCAGTCTAACTAAGGGCTTATAGATTTTATTGATCTTCTCGAAGAACCAACTTTTGGTTTTGTTGATTTTCTCTATTGTTTTTGTTCTCAATTTCATTTATTTATGCTCTAATCTTTATTTCTTTCCTTCTGCTTGCTTTGGAATTATGTTATTTTTCTTTTTCTATTTCCTCTATGTGTGTAGTTAGGTGTTTGATTTTAACCTCCTTTTTTAGTGTAAGCACTGAAGGCTATAAATTTCCCTCTCAGCACTGCCTTCACTGCATCCCATAGATTTTGATATGCTGTTTTCTTGTTTTCATTTGTCTCAAGATTGATGTATTTGGATTTGTTCTTTGGAGTCAGTTGTTCTTCTTGGATATTGATATTTATGTTTTTCAGAAGGGTTGGGAAATTTTTGGCCATTATGTCCTCAAGTATTCTTTCTGCCCCTTTTCCATTCTTTTCTCCTTCCAGAATACCCATAAAGCATATATTTGTGTGTTTCACAGCCATTCAAATTCCTGAGACCTTGTTCAATTTTTTTTGTCTTTTCATTTTTTCATTTTTCAAAAGATACTTAGATTACATAAATGTTACAGAGAATATATAGGGGATTCCCATATACCTCACTGCCCACACCTCCCACATTTTCCCTCATTAGCAATATCTTTCATTAGTGCATTACATTCATTGCAATTGATATGCACATTTTGGAGCATTGCCACTAGGCATGGATTATAGTCTACATGGTAGTTTATACTCTCCCCCACTCTATTCTGTAGGTTATGCCAAGATATATAATGGCTTGTACCTGTCATTGTAATGTCATTCAGGACGATTCCCAAGTCCCAAAAATGCCCCTGTGTTACACCTGTTTTTCCCTCTCCCTGCCCTCATAAGCTCCAATGGCCACTGCCTCCACATCAATGATATTTCTTCCATTGCTAGAATCACAATAAATCTATAGTAGAATTCCAATAAGTCTACTTTAGTCCATAGTTCATTCCCCAATCCTGAGGATTCTGGGGCGGTGATGCCCACTCCACCTTTAATTGAGGAGGGGCTTCGATCCCATATGGCCGATGGATGTGACTGTCTTGCTTGCAGTTGTAGACAGTCTTGGTTCCTTGGTATGTTGGGTATCCATCATCTTCCCCTTGTTAGTTGTCCTGGATGAGTCCAGTGAACTGGAAAGTAGGTGTTGCAACTCCACTGAGATTCAGGGCCTAGCTGGCACATGGACAGCTCAAAGATTTAAGTCTCTTGGACGTACCCCTACCAACTCTAGTACTAATTATAAATTCAAATAGAAGGATAGAAGAGCCATGTGTAGGGAAACCACAACTGAGTCCAACTCTGTCACACTGAGGAGCATAAATTCCAAAGCAGGGCCCACTGGCAAGACACCAAACTCCTGAGCTATCTGCCCTGACTATAGTGTCTGGATGTCTCCAGAGCCCTCAGAAGCCCTGCTATTTGGCATAGTATCATTTTGGCTGTCAATGAGATCCTGCTGAGATGTGCATAAAGGGTACCTCAGGAATGACCTCCCGACTCACTTTGAAGTCTCTTAGACATATAAACTCATTTGTCTTTACCTTTCCCCCCTTTTGGTCAATGTAACAGTTTGGTATTATGAGTTCCAAAAATAGATATTGGATTATGTTTGTAAACTGGTCTGTACCTGAGCATGATTAAATTATGATTAGGGCTTTGATTGGGCCATGTCAGTAGGAGTCACAGAGAAAACTACCCAGCAGAGAAGAGAGTTGGAGTCTTGATGCAGGAGTTTTGAGGTGGAGCCCGGTAAGTAAACACACAGGAGAAGAATACAGAGAAATAGAGACAGCCTTCCTCCACTGTATTTGTAAGAGAGTTGAGCTCTTCCAACCTACTTCGATGCCATCTTCCCAGAAGCTGTCACAGGTATCCTGTAGTAAATCTTTTTCATATTTCCAATTCTCTTCTCTTCCCTAAGATTTCCATAACTATCTATCTCATATAGTTAATTGTACATATTACATAGGTAAGGAAATTTAAATGAGAAGGATGAATGAAAGGATTAAATGATAATAGCACTTAGGTTGTGTCACTTTAGAAGTGTTTTCAATGTACTGACTTCTTTAATCCTTGTGACAGTCCTGTAAGATATATCTCGTTATGATTTCTATTTTATAGATGAGGAAACTGAGGCACAGAGAAGTAACTTGCCAAGGTTGGAATTCGGAAGCTTCAGACCTGTTATTTTAACCAGGGCAGTCTGGCTTCTGACTTCTCATTCTGGCTTCTTGCCTTTCTGGCTAAGGTCACTCAAACAAGGTGAAATAGATCTGTATCTAAAATATAAAATTATTCTTGGGTTCAGAGCTCTTTAAACCACTTTGCTATCCTACTTGGCTCTACTGTATGGAGAAATTGAGAAATTATCTGCTAATAGTAATAATTTTTCTTTTAAAAGAGCTTCAGCTATATTAGGCAGATATAGAAGGCAGTAATGGGTTTGGAAAACTATATAAGAGAGATGCTTAGGAATACTTTGAAGAAGGAGGTGAAGGCAGCAGAATATGGTAGAGACAGTTCTGGTTTGGTGTCAAGATCCCTGATAAGTCCCAACTCTGCTGTTTATAAGCAGAATGACTCAGGTCTTTTGGTCTCTTTAGTCCTCAACTTTAGTACTCCTCTAGCCCAGTAAAAAGAAGATTAGGCTAAATGTTTTAAAGATCCCATCCAAATTTTTGTTGTTGCTGTTGTATTTTAACCATACACCTTTTTTTTATTAGAGAAGTTGCAGATTTACAGAAAAGTCATGCATAACATACACAGTTCCCACATACCACTCTATTATCAACACCTTGTATTTGTGTGGTACATTTGTTACAAATCATGAAAGAACATTTTTATAATTGTACTAGTAACTATAGTCCATTGCTTTCAGTAGGGTTCCCTGTATTGTACAGTCCTATGTTTTTTAAAAAATTTTTTCTAGTGATATATATATATATAACCTAGGTTTCCCCCTTTTAACCACATTCAAATATATAATTCGGTGTTGTTAATTATGTTCACAATGTTGTGCTTCCATCAGCACCATCCATTACCAAAACTTTTTCATCAACCCAAACAGAAACTATGTACAGTTTCAGCATTAACTCTCCATTCCCTACCCCCAACTTGACCCCTTGTAATCTATATTTGAGTTTCTGACTCTATAAGTTTGCCCATTCCCTCCAAATTTTGTAGCTTATGAGTATTAGTTGCCCATCTTCTATTATAAGCTAGTAAGTCTTAAATTTCTACATTTATTAATATAAATGCAAGCACACGGTTACCAGAGTAGAGAAGATTATTATTTACTTAAAGGAAATAATTGCACTGTTTCCCTTTTGTCCAATTCTTAGCTCTGGGGAAAAGGATTATATGAGAGCCAGATCAGATGTCATCCTACATATACTGGAGTATGTACTGTAGGCAAAGAACTCTTAAAAAAAAATGAATCTGGGTGTTTATATAGGAGAGAGAACAGCTAATCCTGTCCCCACTTCTTTGCTCTGGATTCTTACTCCTACCTTTAGAATATAAACATATCTCTCCAGGGGGAAGATAAGACTAGCTTCTCCAGGCTTACAACCCAGGGGAGGTCTCTGTGGTCCCAGATGTCATCCCTCCCTTGAAATGTAAACATATGCTTCCAGGGAAATAAATCTGTTAGGATGCAAATCTCTTTGGATGCTCTTTTACTCATAATAAGTCATAAATTAACTTCTAATATTGTTCTTTTAGCCTAGGTCCCAAGTTTCAGTAAAATGTTCTCAGAATGCCCTAACTGTGCAGAAATATAAAAATATTTTCTCTGTAGGCCCACAAAGCATTGATATAAAATTAGAAGGGAGAATTCCCTACCTTCCAAGGCTGTTAGTCTATGATTATTAGACTAGCTATATGACAACAGCCTCATGCGTTTGTAGAAATGCAGACTCCTAGGATCAACATCAGAAAGACTGAACTACAATCTCTGGGTCTAGGGTCCAGATGATTCTCCTGCACCCTCAGCATTCTGTCTTTTCTGCCTGGTTCAAGAATTCGTCTACTTTTCTGCTTGCAGACACACTTCTTGTTATGTAGCTTTCATTGATTCAGTCTGTGATTTGCAGGACTTTCCCAAGATGTAAAGGAACAATTTCACTGAGAGAATTTATCACTATTATTTAAGAATACAAACTGATATTAGGAAGCCTTCTAGGGTGATGATTTTTATCTGAAATCTGCAAAGATGATGCTAATGATAAAAAGATGCTACCATATGTAGAAAGCTACTCATTAAGTAACTGAGATTTTGAAGCAAGTTACCTGTCACATCCACATTTCTGTTTTACAAAATGTGTAATCAAAGATGAAAAAATGCATTTCTTCGGCAAATCAAAACTACAATGAGATCTCATTTCCCACGTATTAGACTGACCACTATTAAAAAGTTGGAAAACTGAAAATGTTGGAGAGGATGTAGAGAGATAAGAATGCTTATTCACTGTTGGTGGGAATGTAAAATGGTATAGCCACTGTGGAGGACTGTTTGGCAGTTCCTAAGGAAGTTGTATATAGACTTGCCATGGGACCCGGCAATACCATTACTAGGTATATATCCAGCAGAGACACAAACAGACATCTGCACACCGATGTTCATAATGGCATTACTCATGACAGCCAAAAATTAGAAACAACCCAAGTGGCCATCAACTGAGGAACAGATAAACAAATAGTGCTGTATACACATAATGGATTATTATTATTATGCAGTGGTAAGAAGAAATGAAGTCGTGAAGCATATGACAACATGAGTAAACCTGGAGGACATTATATTGAGTGAAGCAAGTCAGACATAAAAGGACAAATACTGTATGATTGCACTATTATAATTAGAATATAGGTCACCAGAAAATAGGAAGGTAGAGAATGGAAAGCTAAGGTTTAATCTGTGCAGAATTGGTAAAAAGGTTGTTTGTAAATCTTTGGAAAAGATGTTAAAGCATATCATGGTGTTTGTAACTAGCAGAGCTATATATGGGTATGACAGTGGTTGAAAGGGAAAGCCTAGGGTCATGTATATTACTAGAAAGAAAGCTAAAAAATGTAACATGGGACTGTATAAGATAGTAAAACCTCACGTAAAACACGAATATGGGTGATATTGCATATATAAGACTTTTTACAAAATAGAAACACAAATGTACTGGCAAAAAGGAAACAGAATAGCACCTATGTATGGCAGGGGAAGCATAGAGAGATTGAGAGGTGATGAGTTTTGTTTTTTGTTGAGTATTATTATTATTGGAATAATGAAAGTGCTCTAAGAATGATTGAAGTGATGAATGCACAAATATGGGATTACACCAAATACCATTGATTATACACTTTGGATGGATTTATGCTTTATTAATATGTATCAATAAAATTGATTTGTTTAAAAAATGAATTTCTCAAATTTAAAAAAGCATCTG
>JAQZBX010023535.1:0-30769 GCA_029593785.1 Cabassous unicinctus | reverse complement strand
TTGTAGTCATAGTATTCTCAATCTGAAAAAAAAAAAAACATTTTCCTGCCCCAAGCTAAAAAGAAAATAAACTTCAAAATTTTCTTTCCAATTCTCTAGGCTGATATGAGGAAATTGGACTATGTTAAATCCGATAGAAATGGCAAAAGAATGCTTTTCCTTTGTTGAGCAGAGATAGTTCACATGTGCATGACTTCCCATAAGCAGCTAATAAGCACATTAGTTCAACCATCAGAATTAGAGTAACATATAAGGAGCATCTCCATGGTAATCTTTACTAGATTTCATGAAGAATACTGGTGTGGAAAAGGAAGAAAGGACAGAGAGTAAAAAAGATGCACTAATAAATTTGGCATTATAGAGGAAATTGTTTCAATTTCCCATCCACTATCTCTTATTATTAAAGGACAGAAATATTCCAAGGCATAATTGTCCAGGAATATGGGTTCTATTAAAAGATACTCTAATTATGAGGAGATCTGAATTAGGTATACTTTTTAAAAATAATTTTTTGCTCAAAATATATATTCATTTCCATTTTCAAGTAATCTGAGTATAGTTCCAGCTAACAAGCCTGATGGACAGACATTTCCTTCCTGGGCCTGAAGATGTCAGGATATGTACAGAATAGAGTTAATACTTTATACTGTAATTTAAGCTCTTGGGAAATGGATCCCTTAAGTGCCAAGGATATTTATTAATCGGTATGGAATGCCAAATGTAAACATTTCAAAATAAAAATAAAAGTAACTTTGTAAATGGTATAAAAACAGCTAATAACCACTCTGGCATATCATGAGGAATTTTAAAAATACCCTAATTTGTGAAACAACTATTTGAAACTAAATGTCTCTTCCAAATTTCTTGGTTCCTTATGGAATTCTACATGCCATAATTGTATATGTGAGCTATGTCTCATTTTATCACGCTGAAATTACATGAATATTTCCTATGAAATTTCCCTTTATCATAGTAATTCAAAATTTCCTATCTTTTTGCATGCTATACTGTCTAAAGCCACACCAGAAAGGTAAAAATTCTCCTAGTCAAGAAACTATGTTACATTTATTGAGCACTTTTCACTCATTTTATCTTCTTAAAAACTCACCAATAGATCCAAAATATTATGCAAGTTTTAACTAATTTAATTATCATAATAACTGAACAAGAGATCAGTTCTATTTTATCCCAACCTATCAAAAGAGTTGACTGAGGCACAGACAGATATAACTTGGCCAAAGTCAAAGTCATAGCATCGTGTTGCTTTATGAATCATGCTGAAGAGAAAAGACCTAGAGACAGTGCTGGAACTGCGTTTTCCCTAATGAATCTCCAATGTTGGCTGCCATTAAATGGGTTCAATTCAAGAATATGTTCTAGATGTTTTCTTCTTTATAATGTCCATCTAGGCCATAGTGTTCAAACTTTGTACAGAACTGTATGTACTCAAAGTCTTTTCAAGGTGTACATGTACAAAATGTAGTTTCAAGTAAAGCAGTTACGATATTCTCAACAATCATATAAGGTGTTCCTAAAACAGATCTGCCAGAGAATGCACCTAAAGTCGAGGAGACATTCTGGTTCTCCTTCCCAATCTCTCTTTTACAATTTACAAAAGAAAGAAATACTTTCACCAACCTATATGTTTTGATAACACCCATGAGTAAAAACCTGTGGACTAAAACAATGGATAACTTGGAATATTGTGCCTGAGGCCTTGTATATTTTTTAATTCTTCAACCAAGTTGCCTTATACTCATGGATAGGATTTTCCCATTGTATGGTCTCATATGTATTGCTTTCAAGTCAAAGTATATCACTATATTTGGAGTATCTTGGCTCATTTGATGATATTAGTATTAGTGTTGATGTTCTTTTAAGTTAATGATCCTGTTTCTTCCATTTCTTAGCTTTTGTCCCATATTCCACTTCTATTGAAGGAAATTCCTATGATAGTCAAGCAAAGAGACTGTCTAAAAATGTACTGATTTGTTTTATCTTATAAAATAGAGAGTCATGGCAAGCAGGAGGACCTATACAATTTATTTGGCCAAAATTAGAAGTGACATAATAACATATATTGAAAAGTTTATTGAATTGAGAAATTGAGTCAGACTTTTGAAGGCAGAGCATAAGTCAGATTACTATGAATATTTTACAGTATATTTATTCATTCCCCAGTCAAGATAGTATCTGTTTTCTCCCAGTTTTGTTGATGATGAATGCAGTGCCTATACAATTGTGCATAAAGATTTTTCATGCACAAATGTATACATTTCACTTGGATAATAGCTAGAATGTGGCTTTTGGGTCTTATGATAAGTGTTTGTGTAACTGTAAAGTAAATTGCCAAACTGTTGTTTAAAGGGACTTTATCATCTAGGATTCACACCAACAATGTTTAAAAATTCTGGTTGCACTACACTTTGTATTGTCATGTTATTGTTTATATTTGTGACTTTTTAAAAGTTTGGCTGCTCCAATAGGTGTTTAGTTTTATCTTATTTTTTAATAATAAGTTTAATTTTAGAGGCATTTTAGGTTTTAAGAACAATCGCACAGAAAGTATGGAGAATTTCCATTTACCCACACATACACATAACTTACCTTATTATTTACCTCTTGCAATATATGGTGCAGTTGTTACCATAAATGAACCAATATTGACACATTATTGGTAACTAAAATCTATAATTCACATTACTGTTCACTCTTTATATTGTATAGTTCTATGGGTTTTGATAAATTCATAATATCATACGTGTATCTTGATAGTATAATGCAGAATAATTTCACTGCCCTAAAAATGTCCTGTGCTCTACCTATTCATTCCCTCTCTACCTCCCACCCTGAAACCATGACAACACTAATCATTATAATGTTCTATAACTTTGCCTTTTCCAGAATGCCATATACTTGAAATGATACCGTATGTAATTTTTTATACTGACTTGTTTCTTTTGGCAATAGGAATTTAAGGTTCTACCATTTTTTTGTATGGCTTTATAGCTCATTTCTTTTAATTGATAACTAATATTCTATTGTGGACATATGTCAAGGTTTGTTTTCTCATTCACCTATTGAAGGGCATCTTAGTTTCTTCCAAATGTCAATTATGCATAAAGTTTCTATAGACATTTATGTGCAGGATTCTTTTGCATTTAAGATTTGAATATTTTAGGGCAAATGCTTAGGTGCATGATGGCTGTATTACATAGTAAATTATCTTTAGCCTTGTTAGAAACTGTCTGACTGTATTCCAAAGTGGCTGTACCATATTCCATTTACACCAGCGATGAATGAGAGTTCCTGTTCATTGTTCCCACATCCTCCTCAGCGTTTGATGGTGGTTGGGATTTGAAGCTTTAGCCGTTCTGTTAGGCATGTAGTGGCATCTCATTGTTGTTTTAATTTTAAATTCCCATTGTGATCTAGATTTTCTCCAGTGTTATCTTCTAAAATTTCATAGCTTTGTGCTTTACTTACAGGTCTCTGATCCATTTTTGAGTTATTTTTAGTGAAAGTTGTAATTGGGACTGTGTCAAGGTTCTTTGTTTCGGCACCGTGGTTGAAAGGACTATCCTTTCTGCATTGAATTGACTGTTTTTTTTTAAGATTTATTTTATTTATTTATTCCCCCCCACCATTGTTTTTGTTCACTGTTTGCTCTCTGTGTCCATTTGTTATGCATTCTCTGAGTCTGCTTGTCTTTTCTTTAGGAGGCTCTGGGGACTGAACCCAGGACCTCCCATGTGGGAGAGAGGCCTTCAATCACTTGAGCCACCTCCACTTCCTGCTTTGTTGTGTCTCTTGTTGTGTTTCCTCTTTGTGTCTCCTGGTGTCATCTTGTTGTATCAACTGGCCACACCAGCTCACTGTCTTGTTTATCTTCTCTAGGAAGCACCAGGTACTGAACCCAGGGCCTCCAATGTGGTAGGCGGGCTCCTAAATACTTGAACTACATCCACTTCCCTGACTTTGCTCTTTTTTCAAAGAACAGTTGACTATATTTGTGGGAGCCTATTTCTGTATTCACTACTCTGCTACATTGATCTATTTGTCTATTTTTCATAAATTCCTTGCTGCCTCTGCTCAATGTAGTGTTGTAATATGTCTTGATATTGAGTAGTAACAGGCCCCTAACTTTTTTCTCTCTTTGTATGGTGGTGCTTAATCTGGGTGTTTTGCATTTTTAGACTTCAGAATGAATTTTTTCAGTATCAGCAAGCAAAATTGCTAGGATCTTGGTTTCAGTTGCATTGACTTCCATTTATCAAGTTGGGTAGAACTGACATCTTAACAATATTGAGTTTTAATTCATCAATATGGAATACACATCTCCATTTATTTAGATCTTCCTTGATTTCTTTCATCAGAATTTTATAATTTGTTCACAATTCTCTTGTACATGTTTTGTTAAATATCTAAGTATCATTTTTAAACTAGTGTAATGTAGTTATGTTTTAATCTCAAATGCCAATTATTCGTGGCTGGCATATAGAAAAGTAATTGAATTTTGTATATTGACTTCGTGTCCTATATCTTTTCTATAATCATTTATTAGTTCAAGGAGCTTTTTGCCAATTCTTTGGGCTTTTCTGCATAAGCAATTCTATCATCTATGAAAAAAAAGACAATTTTATTTTTTCCTTCCTTATCTGTATACTTTTATGGTTCTTTTTTTTTTCAGTCTTTTTTATTAGCCAGGATATCCAGTATGATTTTGAATAGAAGTAGTGAAAGGAGATATCCTTGTCTTTTTCTGAATCTTATGGGAAATCACCTAGTTTCTAACTATTAAGCATGGTGTTTGCTGTAATTTTTTCAATATGTTCTTTATCAATTTGAGGAAGTTCCCCTTTATTCCTAATCTGCCAAGAGTTTTTATTACAAAAGAGTCTTAGTTTTTGTCAATTTTTTTGATCTATTGGTATGAGTTCATTATTTTTCTTTTTTCTAGTCTGTTGATATGATAGGTCACATTAGTTGATTTTTTGAAAAGTTAAAACAGCCTTGCATACCTGGAATAAATCACACTTAATCATGATGTGTAATTCTTTATAAGCACTGTTGGATTCAACAACAACAAAAAAACTGTCTGCCACAGTCTTTAACTCTCAAGTTATTCAAAACTAATCTTCCAGCAATTTATTAATTACAGTTCAAGCATTCCTACCAGTACTAGTACAAGTGGTGAGTTTTTTTCCCTAAACTTTTTCTATAGTCAATCTTTGGTTCTCTATACCCATCTCTTTACTCTTTTTAAAACAGTAGTTTTTCTTGTGACCTAAATTTGCTGCTGAATCTCAGAAAAGTTTTTGTTTGTTTTTTTTCCTTTTAGTTTTCTTTCATTTCTTACTTCATTCTGCAAATTTTTGTTGTTGTTGTTAAGACAGGGGGTGATGACTTCTAACCACCTTAAATGTCAGACCCTCTTATTGTTGTGTTTTTGGGTGTGTGTGTGAGGTGGGGAGAAACATATTTCTGATTTCCACCTCCAAGAACTTTGCCAGGTTCTTACTGTGAAGACCAGAGAAAAATCTCCTTCTGCTTCTAACAGGGTGAGAAAATAGTAAACATTTTTTAAATACAGTCAGAGCAGTCTGTTCTCTTTATCAAATGAGTGCCCTCACAATAAACAATTTTTCCAGAGGCCAGTAAAATTAGGTTTTACCAGAACCTCCCAACCTTAGGAAAGGGCAATGAAGATATCCAGCCCACTCTAACCTCACAAGAATGAGTAGAGAAATATCCAATTACAGTTCCTTTTAGCTTTGTCTCACCTATAACATAAAAAATATATACAAAAATATACAATATCTGTGAAGATCTCTTTCGAAGGACACAGTCTTGCTAAAAGCCTGAGACCAAATCACAGGGATATAAATGATTTCCTTCCCTCCCCCTACACCTTACCACAACAATAATAACAACAGAGGATTACAATGTAAAGAAATGCAAGGCTTAGATCTTATTTAAGAAGGAGTCTCCAAGAAAGAAACCCGAATGAAACTAGGGAGGTAAAAACAACACAAGAAGAAATTTCAGGCTCTAACACCTACAGCTAAAGTATACACTTAAAACAGCCTAAGTCCTGGGCCGATTACATAAAAGTACACACTAAAGGTCTATGTACCTCAGTCATTCCCTTTTTCTTGGTATATTATCTGGTATATATTCTAAAGGTATTCTAATGGAAATTAAAATGCAACAAACAGTTGAAAGAGGCAGAACAAGCATCAGAACCAGATTCAGAAATGGCAGAGATTTTAGAATTATCACACTAAGAATTTAAAATAACTATGGTTACTATGTTAAGAGTTTTAATGGAAGAAGTGGAGAACATGCAAGAACATATAAATAATATAATCAGGGATACAAATCTCAAAGAAAGAATTAAAATGAAATACTATAAATCAAAACCACTACAGGAGGACTGTGGGTTGAGGGCCAATGACTAACAGGGATAGCTGAATGTTCTCACAAAAAACAGTTGGGAAAGAGCCAAAAGCTGTCTGAGGGACCTGCTTTGGATGTCAGCAGACCAGGACAGTGCCACACAACTCCCAGGCGGATGAGGGACAGAGAAATGAAGAAGCTGAAAGGACAAACATGAGTTACCAAGCCCCTGTGTTAGCCAGGAAGGGCTCTCTTCTCCCCATTGAAGATATTAAGCTGGAGTAAAACACCTGGCTTACTGCAGCCAACTGAGAGGGGAGTTGACATCTTTCTCCCTGTCAGCTGTTTCAAGGGAAAAGAGAGGAAGGCTAGGAGTGTATTTCTTCTGTGAATTCAGACACCAGAGCCCACTTTGAATCTCTGATCTGGAGATTCAACTGAAGAGGACAGTAAAGCTGAGATTGAAACACCACTTTGGAAAGGTGCGCTGACTAGTGCCATCTTCTTGCCATTCCAGAAATTGCATGGACAAAAACTACAATGTGTATGCAACTACTGGGAAAAAAATCTGCTCTTCATTAGTGACTCCTGATCCAATTTTGAAAACTTAAGCTGCGCAATTTTAAAGACAGAATAAGTTGAACCAAATATCAAAGAAGAGCTGTGGAAAAAAAAACCATAGGCAAGAGAGAGAAATTAGCCATCTGAGTATATTTACCAACATATTCAGATGCCTAGACATCAGCAAGTAATTATAAGCCATACTAGTAAATAGAAAAAGATGGCTTAGCCAAAAGAACAAACCCAAAATCCTGAAGAGGAACATGATTTAATACAATTAATCAATGATAATCATACAACTCTCCTATATCACTTCAAAGAATTTAAAGAAAATATGACTAAAGAAATGAAGCACATTTAGAAGACACTGGGAGAGCATAAAGAAGAATTTGAAAGCCTGCAGAGAAAAGTAACAGACCTTATGGAAATGAAAGACATGATGGATAAGATTAAAAATATATTAGAGGCATTTAAGAGGAGACTTGAATTGCTTGAAGACAGAATTAGTGATTTTGAAGACAGACCATCTGAACTAGAAAGGACAGGTGAATAGAAAGCTAAGAGAATGGAGAAATGGAACTGAGTCTCAGGGAATTGAATGGCAACATGAAACATACAAACATTCATATTATTCGTGTCCCAGAAGGAGAAGAGAATGGAAAAAGGGCAGAAAGAATAGTTGAGGAAATACTGGATGAAAACTTCCCAGCCTTTATGAAGGATATAAATATCAACATCCAAGAAAGACTAGACACCCCAAACAGAATAAACACAAATAGACCTACCCAAAACACCTACTATTCAGAATGTCAAATATCAGAGATAAAGAGAGGATTCTGAAAGCAGCAAGAGAAAAGCAAAGCAACACATCCCAGGGAAACTCAATAAGATTAAATGCCGACCTTTCACCAGAAACAATGGAGGAGAGAAGAAAGTGATACAATATATTTAAGGTACTGGAAAAGAAAAAAGAAAAACTGCTAACCAAGAATTCAAAACTGAGGGTGAGTTCAAAGCCTTTGCAGACAAACAAAAGCTGATAAAATATTCCACTAAAAGACCAGATTTTCAAGAGATACTAAAGGGGATTTTGCAACCTGAAAGGAAAAAAAAAAGGGTGTGAGAATTGGAGAAGAGTTTAGAAAAGAAGATTATTAAGAAAGGTAAACTAAAGGATAAGAAGACAGAGAATAGAATGATTTGGCAACAGAGAGCCAAAGAAGAAAATGAATGAGGTAAATCATGCCTTTACAGAAATAACACTGAATGTTAATGGATTGAACTCCCCAATCTAAAGACATAGACTGATGGAATGGATTAAAAAGTATGAGCCATCTACATATTGTCTACAAGAGATCTACTGCAGATATAAGGACACAACCAGGTTAAAAGTGGAAGTTTGGAAAAATATATTCCATGCAAAGAGTAACCAATAAAGAGCTGATGTGAACCAGATAAATGCAAAATAAAAACATTATAGTATGTGAACAATAATTACTCAGTACAACTGGAAAGTTTTTCCTGTGATCATTATTCTTTAATTTTTTTTTATACAAAATAAACATGTGCTTATAATTGAAGAGGGATGGAGGAGATATATATTTTTGGATACTTCATTTTTCTCTAATGGTTTCTTATACATACTGTTTAATAAAAATAATCTATGTGGATCAATGATTTAGCATGACTATGGTTAAACAAGACTTTGAATTTTTCTCCCTCATAAAATTATGAGTTGGGAAATTGTTATCTGCTGTAATATATTCCACACAGATGTGAAGAATCCTGAAATAGGAATTTGATTATCTATAAAGAATTATTGCCTAAATGGATATTAAATAACTAAATTAAAAAATTATTTAATTCTTAGAGATTATTATGTCCAATAGTTAGATCTGTAAAACAAGAGTTAGAATTATGTTATAATTAATTTCTATTATATTTGAATTATTGTTTAAATTTATAAATGTTTGATATTATGCTTCTATAATTTATAATTGATTATATTCAATGTAACTTGACCTTGCACTCTCATTTAAAATTTCTAATTTCTTTCCATCTATTTTTCTTCTTATTTTACAATTTTATAATAAAGGACTTCTTAACAGCTGAAAAAAAGCCATGGATCATACACTTTGGATAGATGATGTGGTTTGTTAATATATCTTTATAAAACTGCTTAATAAACAAATAAATAATCGTGCAAAAATAGCCAGAAATAGCAGCTATGTACAGCATGGTAAAAAGAGAAATTGAGAGGTGAGAAATTTTCTTATTTGTTTGTCTGTTTTGTGTTTATTATTATTATTATTGAAATAATGAAAATGCTTTAATAATGATTGAAGTGATGAACACACAACTATGTGATTATACTAAATACCATTGATTGTACACTTTGGATAAATTGTATGTTTTACTAATATGTATCAATAAAATTGATTTAATGACAACAACAAAAACAAATAAAATAACCACTGCAACAGAAATGAAGAATAACTTTCATGGGTTCATCAGTAGATTTATTTTTCTTTCTTTTATTTTTTAAATTTTATTTTCATCAGTAGATTTTATCTGGCCAAGGAAAGAATAAGTGAGCTCAAAGCTATGTCAATAGATGCTTACAAAATGGAAATGCACAAAGAATAAATAATGAAAAAGACAGAATGCAATATCCAATGATTATGGGATAATAGCGATAGATGTAAATACATATACCAGAAGGAAAAGAAAGAGAGAGGGTAACAAAAAAAATATTTTAATTAATAATGGCTTTAAATTTTCCAAAATTAATTACAGACACCAAACAAGTGATCCAGGAAGCAAAGGAAAAAAAATAAAAACACCAAGAAGCATAAAAACCAAAAAATCAAAGATAAAAAAATTTGGGAGTCAGAAGGGAAAACATCCTACCCTACTGGAACAACAATAAAAATTGCTTTGGACTTTTCCTAAGAATCCATACAAACAAGATAAGAGTGGAATTAAAATGTAAAGTGCTGAAAGAAGCTAAAAAAAAAAAAAAAGACCTAGAATTCTGGGCCCAGGAAATTATCATGTTATTAAATTAATAACATGGTAAAATGCTGGAGCTTGGGGAACTGGAAAGAGTTCTGCCATACAGGGAAGTTCAGTATTGAAAGTTTCCCTGAGGAGAATACATCCTTGTATATCAATACTCTCCAGCTCAGTGGTTCGCAACATGGGTGATTTTGTTCTCCAGGGGACATTTATCAAGGTCTAGGAATATTTTTGCATGCCATCATTGTGGGGGCAGTTAGGGGTGGTGCTGACATTCAGGGAATAGAGGTTATGGATGCTGCTAAACATCCTACATGCACAGGTCAGAACCCCACAGCAATAATTGTCTTGTCCAAAATGTCAGTAGTGCCAAGGCTGAGAAACTCTGCTATAGTTGGAGAAGCAAAGGTAAAAGATTTTCTTTACCTTTATCATAAATGCAATTTCTCAGATGATCTTGAATTATCACCTCATTTAAAATATTTGAGGATAAATGCAGTGCCATATTTTCATTTTAAGAACATCATAACTCCCTTCTTTGAGTCAGTATATATTCATTTATTTTATTGAGATAATGAGTAGCTATTTGTGTCAGGGATACTGAAATATTTCTAAATGGTTAATAAATGACCCATGACCGCAAAGATTTCTTTATTAGAAAAATTAATAATACTACATTCTCCAGATTAACTCACCCAGGGTGGCAATTAATCCCCAGTTTATATTTAAGAAAATTGAGGTTAAAGCATTTAAGTATCTTACTCAAAGTCACTAATCAGAGTCAAATCCTGGAATCAGTTGCTTACTTTCAAGACAAGTGATCTTCCAAATTCATTATAGCAACAAGGATCAATGCTGCATATAATTAAGTGACTTTATTTAAAATGCAGACAATAACAAACACCAAATGATATGTGGGGGTGAGAAAATGAATGCAGTATTAAGAGTGTAGGAATGTAGAAATGCAAACTACGATTTTATTTTTAAAAGATTGGATGGGTGTATTAAGCTTGAAAATGTTCCTCACCATAAATAAAATGTTTATTAATCACTGGAACCCGTAAATGCTACCTTATTTAGAAGAAGTTCTTTGCAAGTTTGCTTACATTAAGTCTTTTCAGTTGGGGATATTATTTAGGATTATGAGGCCAAGTGTTCTAAGTGAAAGGAATAAGGTAATTTCATTCACACACACATACACACACAGAGAAGACAGCTTTGTAAAGATGGAGCAGAGAAATATTTGAAGAGTCCTTGAATATTGCAGTGATTAGGCCTCAAGCCAGGGAATGCCAGCAGCACCAGAAGAATGAAGAGGAAATGCATGGAGTCTCCCTTAAAGACCTAAGATAGAGTGAAATCCTGCAGACACCTTGATTTTGGCCCAGTATACTGACTTCAGATTTCTGGACACCAGCAGTTTGAGAAATAAATATCTGTTGTTTTAAGGCACCAAGTTTGTGGTAATTTGTTCAGGAGCCACAGAAATCTAATGTAATGAGTAAGAATTAGAAATGTAGAGAATGGTTAAAATAAAATCACAGAACACCAGAACATTAACAAAGTCATGGGAATTAGTAAAATGTAGGAAATGAATTATCTGATGTATTTTTTTAAAGCAAGAATTAAGGTGAAATAAAGAGCAAAAAGTGAAAGTAAAAATAATACTAATAACAGCAGCTAGTGCATTAATCTATTATACTCTACTATATGCATCACTAAGAATGTTTTTTTAAAAGATTTATTTATTTCTCCCCACTCCTTCGTTGTTTGCATTTGCTCTGTCTGTTCATTGTGTGTTTGTCTTCCTTTTTTTTAGGAGGTACTGGCACCTGAACCCAGGACCTCCCATATGAGAGGAAGGGGCCTGATCTCTTGAGACTCTCTGCTCTCTGCTTTGTTGTGTATCTCATTATGTTTTCCCTCTTTGTGTCTCTTGTGTTATCATCTTGTTGCTTCAGCTTGCCACACCAGCATGTTGCACCAGCTCATCTTCTTTAGGAGGCACTGGGAACTGAACCCAGGACGTCTTATGTGGTAAGCGGAGGCTCAATCTCTGGAGCCACATCCACTTCTCCATCAGCAAGAATGCAAACACATTATTTATAAAATTTTTATTAAAAATTTTAAGGATAGGTAGAGTATTATTATTATCTCCATTTTAAAGATGAGAAGATTTTTTTTAATTTTCAAAAATTTAAACCTTACAATAAAAAAATAATAAAAAAGGGAATTAAGCAAATATAATTAAAATAATATCTGCAAGTTCACTTAAGCACATGGGAAATTCCTTCCAAACTTTCAAGAATAGTTATATAATATGAAAAAAATGTATATTGATTCCCTAAAGAAAAATGACATCAATTCAATACAACCACCAAGATGCATTAAGGGACATGGAAAGAAATGACTCTTCATGTGACTTTGTTAGAGATGTATTGTGTTACCTCAAACCAAAAAATTGAAGCTTAACATTACTGCCCACAAAGCCCCTCAAGACACTTAGGTATCAGAGAAGAGAAACAAAGGTGACAGACACATTTTTACTATGTTCTATCCAATAAAGGGGATTTTAAAATAAAGCTCAAAGACAAGAAGACATGAAAGAAGCATAAACAGCCCTGTAGATTTTCCCTCTTTGCCATTTCATCTACATCTACTAAAACACAAGCTCCTACTTGAAGCTTCCTTTTGAATACCTGAGACCAGCCAAGAAATTGGCCTTGCAGAAAATAATTTCAACCTTACCACTTTCCTAAAACTTCTTTGACGTCTTTGTTTTTCAGGCTGAAGATTGGGGGTTCAGCATGGGAATCACCACACTATGGAACACTGTGGCCACTTAATCAGTTTCCAGATTATAATCAGAATTGGGCCTGCAATAAATGAAAAGAATTGTTCCATGGAAGACAATGATGGCTGTGAGATGTGAGGCGCAGGTGGAATAGGCTTTGTGCCTCCACTCTGCAGAGCGCATCTTCAGAATGGTGATGAGAATAAACAAATAGCAGATGAGGATGACCATGATAGTGATGATCTCATAGCAAGCGGCCACAATAAACAATTTTCAAACGTGTGTCTGTACATCCATGGGCATACTAAAAGTCTTTACAAGTTGTACACGAACAAAAAGTAGTTTTAAGGAAAGCAGCTTTCAAATTCTCAATGATTATATAACGTGCTCCTAAAATTGATCTGCAAAGAGAATGCATCCAATGTTGAGGGCATATTCTTGTTCTCCTTCTCACTTTTTCTTTCACAATTTACAAAAGAGTACAGTTGTAACCCATATATTTGTGGTGGTAACCCAATGAGAAAAAATCTGTGGACCACAACAAAGGGATAAATTGGAATATTGTTCTGCATACAGCCTTCTTTAATTTTTATTTTTCAATCAAGGAACGTTAAATTCATGGCTAGGCGTTTTGTCTTTCATTGGTCTCTTATATATTACTATTAGGTCAAATTGTGTCTCTAAACTTAGCGGACTTTTCCCAATATACTCTGATTTGTCAAAGAATCACAATATCTAATCCACCCTAAGCTTTCAGGTTTTCTGTTTGTACCTGCACCCCAGAAAAGATCTCTCTCTAGATTCTTCTCCCTTCCTAGAAATAGAATGCTCTAACTGGTTATTTGGTGTTTGTGTCCTGAGATTTCCGATGAGTCCAGAAAATTTGTGATATGGCAGAATATCGAGGTTCACGTGTCATAAGAGTTGGAGAAATCTTTTTATAGATTTCTGCCTCATAAATTGAAGTAAGAAACTTGATTATATTTTTAAAATAAGAATCAAATAAGTGAAAATTTTGCAAGTTTTTAAATTGCCATTTAATAAATCACCCTGAAGCTCTTTTAATAAACGTCTCAGCAACCCAGGTAGTCAATGCCTCTAAATGACTCCATAAAAATTCCATTTGATGAAAAGGAGATTAATGCATTGGCATGCAACATAAAAGGAAAAGTGTATAAAGTCATATTCAATTAATTGTTAAAATATTCATTGATGGTGAAGGACCAAGGAAACTTTGACATATTTTGTGGAAGATGTCAAAAAAAGTTGACTGACACTGCTATTAAAAAAAAAGACAGCACAATTCTATTCTCATCTTTGATTCAATATGATCAAATTGAAGGATGCTGAAACCTATATTATTCTAGCAATAAAAATTTGTCCATGGCTAACTTGACTACTTGAAATGAAGAAAAAACCAACTTCATCAATTCATTAAGAGATTCATTTCCAATGACATTTTTCAGTTTCTCTGAAAATTTTATGAAAATTTATGATATATTTATGTTTTTGAAGAGTAGTATAGTAATGATAATTTAAATGATAATTCAGTGCAGATCAAAATCACAGAGAGCTTTCTTACCACAGGATACAAAAGTTCAAGTTAACATATTTTTGTTGTTGCAAAGGAATACATTGGTCTGATTAATAAGGGCTATCATTCTGGATAGGCTAGTGAATTTTAAATATGAATTTATGTACAAAAATGATGATCTATATATTTCTCATGAATCAAAATGGATATCAGATAGGTATAGGATATCCAGGAATCTATTGGTTTTTCTTTTTCAATGTAAACTAATGATGAAAAATACTCATATAAATCATAGCAGCTTTGGGAACTACCAAAGGTAGTTTGAAAAATAAAGTTAGAGAATGAAAGAATAATGAAAACATGTTTTTGTCTGTGTGGTTGAAGACCCAAATTATTGTCTTTAATGTGGCATCCACTAACTTTAAAACATTGGTCAGAGCATTTAAACCAACAGACCTCAATAGCCACAGAATACTAATGAAGAGGATTGTATGTCTTCCATCCCAAAAATGTAATCATACTTTGCTAAGTTAGGGGAAAATTATAAGTATTTACTTATATTTCAAAATAGATTATTCATTATTGACTCCAATCAAGATTAATGTAAGTCTGCTGCTGCTTTTTCAGCATTGGTCCAAATAAGTTAAATATCTCTGTGCTTGAAGGAAATTTCAAATTTAATAAAAAACATGTTGGATAAATGACTAATTTTGAGGTGGTAAATTGAAAAATGAACAATAATTTTACATTACTTCAATGAAATACCTTTGAAAAAATATATGAAAAGATATATTTGATATTATAAAATTAAAATCTTAGGTCTATGAAGCCCTCAAAATAAATATTTACTATATTTAAACATTAGAGTTAATTTAAAACATGAAAATCCAAAGAAGGCAATTAGCTATTGATACTTATTGCAACACCAACTCAACTGTCTATGGAGACTGCCAAGAGAGTCCTGGTGAAGGAGATTGATGTTATGCCCTTGCTAAAGCTACCATAGTGGATTAATATATATTTGCACTGATTGTTAGGTCATGGAAAGGAAGCATAAAACACAGGATGTGACGTAAATCTCTGTTTATGTTCTCAATATTCTGAGGACCAATCTAATATTTCTAAACTTTTTTAATAGTCTATCATCCTCCACACTGGAGCTCATTACTGAAAAAATTTAAAAATAGTAATCGCATCTAATTCAAATTTGCATTCATTCAAGCAATTAACAGGATACTATTCATGTATATGGCATAAAATAGTAGCTCAAAAATATTGTCAGTCATTGACTTAATTAAATATTCTCACCTCCTGAATGTTATTAAAGCTCTTTGTTCCTACATGAGATTCCTTTCTTGCTCTTGTTTCTCTTAAAAATCTTTCCCATTCCTGAAGCCTAAGTAAAAAGAGTATTTCAGTTATGAAGCAATTTCTCCTATATATACACATTGATCTAAATACTTTCTCTCCACCAACCTTATTAATATTTACTATATTATACTTTATAAAATAAAATAGTTACTTTTATGTTTTCCCCAATAATACAATGGGATTTAAAGGGACTTGAAGGTAAGAAAGGTATCTTTAATTAATTGTTATGAATTCTACTAATTTTTCAATAGCAATTTGGTTGTTTATTAGCACCTACAATCTTCTAATTACCAGGAACAAAGAATGAGAGATTTGTATTTATTGTACATATACATTTTACCATATATGGTACCTATATTTTCTTTTGCTCCATACAGCCACCTGGTAAAGTAAGTCAAATCTTGATTTTGTACATGATGAATGATACCAAAAACAAACAATTTTGTCTGGTTTACACAAGCAGAGACCTGAGTAAACCTCTTCATCTAAAACTTATGTTCATTCCCTTGTAAAGAGTTTTCTCTTTGTGAAAATCTAAAATGGTCTTTAAGAATGAATATTTGTTTATATAATAAATTTTATTTTTAAAGAGGTTTTAGAAAAGAATCAATTCTTGTTACAAAGTTCACTCACAAATCAGAGACAGATATTATTCAATAACTGAAGAAAAAATTGCCAATGCATGCCCTGAATATAAAACATAAATTCTCTTCACTATTGCCCTGACCGTGTCATTGACAATCCTATTTCTCAGACTGTAGATTAGAGGACAAAAACAATGGGATCACCACTATGCAAAGCACAGAGACCACTTTGAGCTGAAGATTTTGAATTGGACGCACAGTAGAGGTGGATGGTGCTGTAGCAGAATCTGATGGCATGCAGGTGTGAGGCACAGGTGGGGAAGGCTTTGTGGAGGCCTGGATGAACACATCTTCAGGATGGTGACAATGATGAACACATAAGAGGTAAAATGATGAATTATGTGCTCACATCATTAAAGGTGGTAAAGATGAAAAGCAGCAACTGGTTGAGATTGATATCAGAACAGGAAACTGTGATTAATGAGGAGAACTGACAGAGGAAGAGTTTGATTGTGTCAAAACCACAAACAGATAATATTAAAGAGAGCATGTGATACTCAAAGAACATGTTACTCCCCATAGCAGATGAGTCAACCACCAGCATGGCACAGATATTCTGAGACATGACACCCGTGTAGGACAGAATGTTGCAAATAGATACAAGGCAATCGTAGGACATCACAACTAATAAAAACAATTCAGTCACCACAACTGCAAAAATGGAAAATAATTGTACTCCACATCCTAAAAATGAAGTAGCTCTGTCTTCTACAAGTAGGTTCACCAGCATCTTGGGAGTAGTGATGGAAGAATAACAGAAATCCAAATGAGAAGTGACTGAGGAAAATAACATGGGTGCATGCAGTTTGGATTTTAATTTTGATGATTGCAATCATTCCACGATTTCCTACAACAGCAATAAGGTAGATAGCCAGATATATCAGGAAGAGAAAAACCTATAGTTCTGGGTAATCTGAGAAGCCCAAGAAATCAAATGTAGCCAGGAGTTATATTTCTCTCTGCTAGAATCGTATTTCCTGTTGATAGAATCTGAAAATCAATATGAAAATAAAAGATGAAGGGGCATAATGGATATGAAAAACAGGGTTATGTATCCCCTGTGTAGACTGTAAGGTGAGAAAAATAAACCTTTGTCATAATCCTGATAGGTATTAAGTATCCAAGAGAGGAATATTTAAAATTTCAGAAATGGAATTACTGGTTAATATTACTTTTCAATAATCACAAAACTTTTTCATGTTTATAAATGTAATTTTAAAGACTTGAAAGTGTAGTAATTATTAAATCAAGCACTTTGAATAGTAACATGTAATCATATCCACATATAAGACATTCTAATCTCAGTGAACTTCATGAGTTCTGGAAAGAAAATGCTATTTATGTCTTTCCTACAAAAACTAGTGAAAAGTGGAAACATCTAAAGTATCTTCTGTAATTAAAACTATTTCCTACATAATTATCTTATGTATATATATTATGATGCATAGAAAAATATCATTTATATCATTTAAATCCAGACTTTAAACATCATTTTAGCACTTTCTCATTGTTCTTCTTTTTAATTAAATCAGACTTTATTGTCAATACAGATTCATGTTTTCAAGAGAAATATCGATCAAATTGCCTTCTTCTATAAGTGAGTAAACAGAAACCCAAGGAAGTCATGACATTCTCAGTGGGATAAAGATATTAGAAAATCAAACTACAACTACAACTCAGCTTCTCCTACTCTCAGAAATATACCCATCTTTCTACGCAAGATTCAATATAGAGTGAGATGTTAGTTTGCACATTTCACATTTTCAAATGCTTCCTTTTGCTGATTCTATTCAACAATTATAAGACAAGCTTTAGAAAATAATTTTATATAAATTAGTCCAATGAAAGTGTTTAGTGTCAAAGAGAGTCTCAAAAGAGCTTTGTCAAAATGAAGCACAGGAGAACGGAATTAATAGAAATGTCTAATTCAGGATTAAGTATGGAAAAAAGTACTAAACTTTGAAAAAATTATATAGCTTTCCTAGCCCCTCAATCTTCTCTCCCTTCAAGGGATCTAGAAAATGCATGTGAACCTGTATTACTTGTTAAGAATATAGATGAGACTCTTAAGGTGTCACTACACCTGAAATGCATTCATGATAAAGGAGTTCTTAATACAGAAAGCATGGTGAGATTTCTCAATTTGGTGTTTAGCTAAATTTGTCAGATAAAATAGAGACGGATAATGATTTTTATTTTGGTATGAGTATATCCCACAAATTAGTTGGTATACACTCATATTTTAAAATGTTTCTATTATTTGTCTGAAGTTCAAATTAAATTGGGCATTTTGGTTTTTTTTCTTCTAAATCTGCCTACACTGTGCCCAGAACCACTGAGAATCTCTGCATTACAAATTAAAAAAACGGGGACATTTCTCATTTTAGTTTTGTAAATTCCACATATCAGTAATCACCTTAGTCAGAACCCTACAATGAAGATCTCTTACTCTACTATCAGTTTTGGTAGGTCATCTCAGGTTCTGCAACCCAAGAGACAGTCTCCAAATGTTGCAACACTGAAAGCCTGAGGTCTCGTGTGAAGATGATGGCTCTTAATAGTCCTATCTGCTCTTTTATCCAAAGACTTAAAGGCAATCAGAAGACAGACTTTTCCAGACAATCTTCACTATTAGGAAATTCCTTCTTAGTGCACTTTTCTGGGTTTCTCAACCTCAGCACTATTGAAATTTTGTGCTGGAAAACTCTTTGTTGTGGGGAGTTGTCCTTGCATTGTGCCATGTTTTATCAAAGTCCTTGGACTGTGCCCACTAAGCCCCAGTAGCTGCCAGTCACTCATCCTAGAAATCAAAAATTCCTCCAGATATTGTGAATTAACCTCTTGGGTTGGGGATGGTGCTCATAACAACTCCTAGTTAAGAAAAATTCCCTTATTTCCTTGATTCTGGTTGATACAAGGTTTCTGCAATCTGAATTCAACTTACAACTAATGTGCATATTTAATAGCATAGTATCTTTTTTTCCCCAAAGATGACATTAAGCATGTTTTTAAACTATATTATCTTTCAATCCAGGAAATGTGATACTTAAATCTTCCTTATAACTTATTTACTTTTTTTTTTTCTTTTTACCCTAATGAGCCACCTTTTTTTCCCATGCTCTAACATCTAATTTAGAGCAAGTTCTGTTTATTTTGTTTTTCCAAAGACTCATTTCATTCCTTTTAAGTGAATTTTATTTAAATACCTATATCTTCAAGCTTTTAAAACTCTTCCAAAAATTCACAGGAGCAGGGAGACAGAAAACTGCCAGGTCTCTGCCATTTTATTTCTCCCACTACCGGGAAATATTTGTTCAGGGCACTGTGTTTGAAAAGCTAAAAATTTTGGATCGTGTATATAAAGCTCAGTAGAGTCTGTTTCTGCTACCCCAATTATCCAGATATTTAATTTCTGCAGTGGCTGGAAATTTCCCCAAAATGATTTTTCCCAGGAAGAACTGATTGAACTAAAACATTGTCTGCATATCTTGCATTTAAAAGTATATATCTATTTTTTCATAATCTGCAAGCAAAAGGCAGCCCACTTCCTGGCTCTGGAGAACATCTTTGTGCAACATCCTAAGACTCTTATATCTACTTCCACTTACTGTGGCACCAGGGCCCTGGAGAAATCCTATTGCTTTATTCTCCAGACACCTCAACACAAGCAATTAATATTAATTTCTATTTACTGCTGTATTTCCTGTTCTTTGGAAACCTTGAAGGAAAACAATAGCTTATTTAGAAACAATTTAGATGAAACTTAGCTAAAAGTTTAAAAGTCTTCTCCCTGTGCTCTGTATTCTTCCCATAAACTCCAAACTTTATTGTATAACAAGGAATCATAGCAGAAGTTAACTTTTTAATTAACTGAAAAAATTTTAAGTGTCTTCCTGCTCCTTATCTTTGCCGAGGTAGGAAGATTTTGCCTTCAAGTCCCTCTGCTATGTAGTTATCTTCTGCAAAGGCTGTTAGATGCAAGGTATCTCTTCATACACATTGAGGACAGGACCACAGATGTTGGGAATTGTTTTCTCAGTGTGCCCAGAAGAAGCTATACCTTGGGCTAGAACCAATATTATTAGGGTTTCTAATATTTTTGTCAAAATCCCAGATTCCTGATAAGCATACATAATATCTGCCATTCACAGCTGTATCTCATATTTGCTTTGGATTATCATATAGTTTTCACTAAGTTATCCAGAATTCTCCATTCACTTAACAACCCATATTTCTACCAAATTCTTGTTTCTGTTTTATCTCTTACCACTGATACATCCTTAGATCATATTTTAATTATTTAATACCCATATCATTCACCAACCTCCAAACTAGTCTTCCTACTCATAAACTTGTCCTCTTACAGCTGCCAATCACATAGCTACTAAAATATCTATTTCAAAAACAAATTAACCTACATTTATTTTCTTGTTTGAACGTGCATAAACACCCCTGGAAGGATATACTGGGAATTTTGTATTTGACTGGGAGAAAGGGAGAGAAAGTGAACCATGTGAATGCATTGCTTATTCCAAAAATAATTAAATTAAAGTAATATAAACTAAATGAATAAAACTAAGTTCAAGCTATCGTGAAAAAAATCATTCCCCAGTGTGCAAATATGTGTAACTCAGTCACATAGGTGAATGTTCGGGTTTTAATAATGGCATCCAGGTGCTTCTTCTTAACCTACTTCTTCTCTTCTTTTCTGTAAAATTATGGTTCGGAAATATCCATCTCTCTCTCTCTATATATATATATAATATTAGTTTTTGGGGGGCTTTTTTGATAAATACTGCATGCTATTTGTACTAATCTGCAAGCATTTATTGTCTTACAGAGTGGTGGATTGAATTGTGTGCCCCAGTTTGGGCAAGTCCTTAGTTTTGGTCCATATTCTGATGAATGTGGACCCACTATAAAATCCATAACTTCAATATGATACTTTAGTTAAGGTTGGCTCAGCTGATTTCTGTTTGGGCTTTAAAACAGATTTCTGGAGTCCTATATAAGCATAATGGAATTCTCTTGCAGAGAGAGAACACCAAGGGGAGCAGCCAGAACCTGGTGTTCAACAGAACCCTAAAGAGAAAGATGAAGACACCTCCATGACGTTTGTCACATGACAAAAAAGCCCCAGAAGGGCTGAGTATTTAAGGAGAAAGCATTACCTTGATGACTCATCAATGTTGGACTTCCCTTAACCTCAAAACCATGAACCAATTTTGTTTTAGCACCAAGCAAACTACATTACATAGTTTTGAAGGCTAGATGTGCAACATGATGTCAACAAGCCAAGCTTTTTCCTGTAGTCTGTAGGATCCTAGTGAAGGCAATCCTCCACCACATGGAGAGCTCTCTCTGGCTCCTCCTGGTCTCTTCTGACATCTCAGGTCTGAAATTGTTCTACATATATGGCTTTCAGTCATAGGGATTAAGGCCCACCTTTATAAAGTTTGCGCATACCTAATAAGATCTTTGAAAATTTTTTCACAGATAAGTCCATACAATGACGTACTTCAAGGTATTCAAAGATACATAAAAATGGATACACAGCCACTGGATGCAGATTAAGACTTGAACATATCTCTTGTGGGAACATAATTCAATTCCCAATTCTACATATCTGCACGTTGGTGAGTGTCTCATCAACGAAGTGAATTTATGCAACAAAAATGCTGAGATATAAATAGAAATATCATTATAATGATAAACAACATGAAAAAAAATGTCTAAAATTAAGTGAAAAATGAAGGAATGAAATGATCTATACCATGACTGCAATTTTGAAAAAATGTGTATCTTGAAGAAAAATGACTGGAAACAAATACACAGAAATAATAAATGCTACTGGTTGTAAGGTAAAAATTAAAACAAACAAACAAAACCTGCTGAATGTGTGCACTGACTCCTATGGACTAAGTTCATATTCTTTGACAGTCAAAATTTCTGCTCATCATCCATTCTTCACTTATTTCTCAGACCAGAGTGTGTTGTACATGTCTGTTTTGATAGTATGTGACTTTCTCTCCTATAGAGTGTTGGTTCCTGGAGATCACAATTTATTTTTCTTTCACCTTTTTATTCTCCTCCCCCATTTCTGTGTCTACCCAAGCATGAATGTTACTAAGAGTTACTGAAATAGAACTTGGAGCTTTATTATCTTCAGCTGAAACATTTGAGGCAAGTATAATGCTCTTCATACTAGGAGTAAGAACATGGCCATTGTTTGAGTCCATATATTATTTTCTGCATCCTGGCCTGGGTCTCCAATCTTATATTATTGTCTTCTGATTTTTCTTCCTTCCTATACTGGCTTTCCATCTTTGTGTAAGTCTCAAATAATCATGAATTGAAAAGCATTTATACCTTGAGTGACCTATGAAAATTCACTTTAAAATGTATAGCAAAATATGGCCTCAATAGTTAATCTTTTTCCCTCACAGACCTGAATCCATATAATATTTCATTGAATATAATATATATTTTCATCTATTATAACATCTCTAGGATTGGTTCTGTTTTAAAATTAAGAATAAAAAATCCTTATATCATAGTTTGATTAACAGAGTTTATTTATTTTGGATATGTTTAATAATGGTGAATCTTATGAGTGTTTAACCATGAAATGGTAATGGACATTGGGTAGAAGGGCTCACTGTGAGAAACATATTGAGATAGTGGTCCTGACACTTGGTCACAATTTCCCCATACTTTTAATTGCTATATTCATCAGTTTAGAAAGGACTAATTGGAGAATGATGTAAGATTTATTCTTTCCAGATTCATGTCTTTCAAACTCAATGTTATGGATGAAATTGTGACCACAAGAGTTTTTTTGATTTGTCTAAAATCACAGCTACTGGCACAGGCAAAACTTGGAATAGAATCTGTACTTTTATTGTTGTTCTCTCTTTGTTTCATATATTTCTCAGCTAAATATTATCCATTATTTAACAAAATGTAAAAACAAACAAACAAACAAAAAAAACCTCCATCTTCAAACCTGGTGTTCATGTTACAGGCATAATAAAACATATTTTGGTTTTGGTTCCATACTATTGATATGAAGTGATCACAATAAAGTGAATCCAAATTGATTTGGTTTCTTAGTGCATATAAAATTTATCTCTATACTACACTGTAATTTATTAAATGTGCAATAGCATTATGTCTAAAAAACAATGTACATGCCTTAGTTAAAAATTTTTAATATACTTTTTAATTTTTTTAAAGAAACTTAGATTACATAAATGTTACACAAAAAATATAGGGGATTCCCATATGTCCCTCTCCCTGGCCCTCCCACATTTTCCCACATCAACAATATCCTTCATTAGTCTGGTACATTTGTCACAATTGTTGAACACATCTTGGAGCATTGCCACTAAGGTATGATTATAGTTTACATTGTAGTTTGCACTCTGTCCCACACATTTTTGCAAGTTATTACATGGTATATAATGGCCTGTAGTTGTCATTGCAATGTCATTCAGGATAATTCCAAAGTCACAAAAATGTCCTGAAAATAAACTTCTTTTTCCCTCTTCCTCCCATCAGAACCTCCAGTGAACCACTGCCTCACATCCATTATAGAAGTTCTTCCATTTCTAGCATCACAACAAGTCTCCAGTGGAAAACTGTTAAGTCTTTCCTAATTTATCATCCATTGCCCAATCCTGAGGATTCTGTGATGGCATTGCCCACTCCACCTCTAATTGAGAGGGGCCTTAGATCTCCTGGGCCAGATGGATGGGTCTTTCTTCCTTGCAGTTGCAGACTCTCTGTTCCTTGAGATGGTCATTATCAGTCTTTATCTCCTTGTTAGTTGTTCTCGGTGAGTCCAATCAACTGCAGAGTAGCTGTTGCAAGTCTGGTGAGACTCAAGGACCAACTGGTACATGGACAGCTCAAAGACTTAAGTCTCTTGGACATACAATTATCAACTCTAGTAATAACTATAGGTTCAAGAAGAAGAGCAGCAGAGCCATGTGTAGAGAAAACACAACTGAGTCCCACTCTATCACACAGGGGAGCATAAATTCCAAAGTAGGGTCCACTGGCAGGGACCTCCTGAGCTATCTGCCCTGACTATAGTGTTTGGATGTCTCCAGAGCCCTCAGGAGCCCAGCTATTCAAGGTTGTATTTACTTTGGCAGTCAATGAGCTCTTGCTGATATGTGCGTAAGTGTAACCTCTGAAATGACCTCCTGACTCACTTTGAAGTCTCTCAGCTATATAAACTAATTTGTCTTTACCTTTTACCCTTTTGGTCAAGGTCTTTTTTCCAGTTGCATTGCTTGTTGGTGCTTGGTAGTAATCCCTTGGTGCAGAGAGGGTCATCCCTGGGAATCATGTCCTGTGCTGGGGGAAGTTAATGCATTCATATGCTGAGTTTTGGCTTAGAGAGAAGCCACATTTGATCAACAAGGAGGCTTTCAGGGGGTAATGCTCAGGTACCCTACAATACTGTGCTAAATTTTAATTCCAAAAGTAAAGGTTCACAAGTTCAGTCATCATAATCAAGGGTTCTTCAATGGTCCATCCTCCTTCACTAGTCACTGCCCTATACTCAGGAGATTCTTGCTGTCCCACTAGAGAATGTAGTAGAAGCTCTCCAAGATGAATTTGCTATTTCTTTGGTTATTGTGTTGATCTCAACTGACTGTGGCAATGCCCCATGTACACTTGAATACATTCATATGACTTATAGGTATGCCCCAGATGAACCTCCTCTCATGCATCTCCATCTCTGAATCCCCACACTAATGATTTTCCTCAGCCACAGTTGTAACCCTTCTGTGGTCCAAAACTTCTTCAAAACTGAAGCCAGCAAAATATCAAATACAATTAATAGGAAAATGATATGATAATCATGATTTTTAAAATGACAAATAAAATACAAAAAATTTTTAAGTATGAAATAATAAAAAACTAAAAAATATAAAATTAAAAATTTGTTAACATTATATCTTTCATCACTGTAGAATTTGTTGTCCTCTATTTACTGTGACATTTGCTTCCCTTTATTCACCAAGTGACTTATTTTTTTCATTTTGCCTTCAAAGAAGTTTTAGGTTACAGAAAAATCATGTTCAGAATATCGGTGATTCCCATATCCAGAATGCCTCTCCCTTTTCCCCTTTCTCCCATTAATAACATTTTACATACAGATGGTACATTTGTTACAATTAATGTACAAATATTCAAATATTTCTACTAACCATGGTCAATGATTTTCATTGTAGTTTACATTTTGGATGGTACACTTTTATAGATTTTGATGAAGTTTGAGGTGGTCTGTATACATCCTTGCAAGATCATGTAGAACAAATCCATCACCCCAAAAATGTCCCATGTTCCATTTATTCTATTCCTCCCTCCCTCTCCCCTTGGAACCCATGGCAAACACCAAGATTAAGTCATTAAAGAACCAGATTCATAGTTACTTGCAAAAACTTGAGGGCTTGACATATAGGCCTGTCCTCCCCTATTAGGCACTGTGTGTGCTTTCAAGAGATGCCCGCCCCTCTCTTTGAGATCATAAAAGAACTCCCCAGGGTGGGAGTCTAATATCTTCCTACTCATTATGTGAGTCTCCACCCCCTGATACAATACACTATGACAAGAAGAATGCTACACACTTCCTAGAAGCCTGCCCCAAGTATGTCTTGTCCCGCATGCATCCCATATCCAACACCTTAAACTCATAACTCTCCACTGCCATATTTGCCAAAAGAACATTCTCAGACTTGTGGTTTCAGCCACATACCAGCAAATCCCCAGGGTTTTGCTTCCCTTCCCCAACTCTCCCTCCAGTTCCATGGACAGTCTAATCTATCCTTGTCACCCTACCCCACTCACAGACCAGCACCAGCCAGCCCTATAGCATCACTGCACCACTTTAATACCCATCCACTACACACAACACCCTTCAACTTTATCATAGATTTTGCCCATATGGGCATTGACTCACATCCTTCTTTTCCCTTTCAGTCTCCTGTAAACCTATCTTCCAGACTCTAGCTCTGTGAGCCTACTCAATGTGCTTAATTCATTTCAGTGAAGTCATGTAATATTTACCCTTCAGTGCCTGGCTTGCTTCACTCAACATAAGGTCTTCAAGATTCATACATGTTATCCCATGTGTTAATACTGCATTTCTTCTTACAGCTAAGTAATATCCCATTGTATGTATGTAATACAATTTGTTTATCCATTCATCTGTTGATGGATATTTGTGTTGTTCCCAACTTTCAAGAATAGTGAATAATACTGCTATGAATATTGGGGTACATATATCTGTTCATGTCACTGTTTTCATTTCTTCTGGATATACATTCAGCAGAAGGATTGCTGGATCATATGGCACTTCTATAGTTAGCTTCCTGAGGAACTGCCAAAGTGTTCTCCAGAATGGCTGCAACATTCAACATTCTCACCAGCAGTGAATAAATGTTCCCTTTCCTACACATCCTTCCCAGTACTTGTAGTCCTCTGGGTTTTTTTTAATAGCCACCAGTCTAATGGATGCAATATGATATCTCATTGTAATTTTGATTTGCATTTTCCTAATAGCTAGTGATGTTGAATATCTTTCCATGTGCTTTTTAGTCATTTGTATTTCTTCTTTGGGAAAGTGTCTATTCAAATCACTTGCCCATTTTTTAAATTGGTTGTCTTTTTATTTTTGAGGTGTACGATTTCATTATATATGCTAGATATTAGGCCCCTATCAAATATATGGTGGCCAAATATTTTGTCCCATTGAGTAGGCTGTTTTTTTCACTTTGTTGACAATCCCCTTTGAGGTGCAAAGGTTTATAATTTGGAGGAGATACAATTTATCCTTTTTTTTTTTCATTGCTCGGGATTTGATTGTAAAGTTCATGAAGCCATTTCCTAATACAAGATCCTGTAGATGCTTCCCTACATTATCTTCTGGGAGCTTTATAGTCTTAGCTCTTATATTTTTATCTTTGATCCATCTTGAGTTAATTTTTGTATAAAGTGTGAGGTAGTATTCCTCTCTCATTCTTTTGGATATGCATGTCCAATTCCCCAAACACCATTTGTTGAAGAGGCCATTCTCTCCCAGTTGAATGGGCTTAGTGGCCTTGTTGAATACAATGTGACTGTACATGTGGGGATCTATTTCAGAACTCTCAGTTCAGTTCCATTGGTCAGTATGATATCCTTGTGCCAATACTAAGCAGTTTTGACTACTGTAGCCTTGTAGTATATTTTAAAATCAGGTAGTGTGATTCATCCAATTTTCTTTTTCTTTTTCAATATATCTTTGGCTATTCTGGGCCCCTTGCCCTTCCAAATAAATTTCATAGTTAGTTTTTCCAATTTAGTAAAACATGCTGTGGTGAGTTTTATTTGGATTGCATTAAATCTGTAAATCAGTTTGTGTAGGATAGATTTCTTAACAATATTTAGTCTTTCTATCCATGAACAGAGAATATTCTTCCATTATTTGAAGTCTACTTTGATTTCCTTTAACAGTGTTGTGTAGTTTTCTGCAAATAGGTCATTTACATCTTTATTTAAATTTATTCCTAGGTATTTGATTCTTTTAGTTGCTATTGTAAATGGTATTTTTTTTTCTTATTGTCCTCATCTAATTACTCATTATTGGTATACAGAAGTACTACTGATTTTTGCATGTTGATCTTATGATCTGCCACTTTACTCAACTCATGTATAAGCTCTAGATGGTTTTTTATAGATTTTTCAGGGCTTTCTATGTATAGGATCATGTCATTTGCAAATAGTGACATTTTTACTCCTTCCTTTCAAATTCGGATGCCTTTTTTATTTTTTCTTGCCTAAGTGCTCAATCAAGTACTTCTAACACAATGTTAAGTAAGAGTGGTGAAAGTGGGCATACTTGTCTTGTTCCCCAGCTTAGAGGGATTTCTTTTAGGATTTCAACATTGAATATTATGTCAGTTGTGGGGTTTTCATATATACCCTTTAACATATTGAGGAACTTTCCTTCTATTCTTATCTTTTGAAGTGTTTTTGTCAAGAAAGGGTGCTGCATTTTGATGAATACTTTTTCTGTATCTATATAGATGATCATGTCATCTTTTTCTTTCCATCTGTTTATGTGGAGAATTACATTGATATTCTTATTTTGAAACATCACTGCGTATCAGGGTTGAAACACACTTGGTCATGGTGTATAATTTGTTTGATGTTTTGGTGAATATGATTAGCAAGTATTTTGTTGAAGATTTTAGCATGTATGTTCATTAGAGAGATTGGTCTATAGTTTTCCTTTCTTGTGGCGACGTTCTTTGGCTTTGTTATTAGTGTGATGTTGGCATCATAGAATGAATTAGGCAATGTTCCCTCCACTTCTATTTTTTGGAAGAGTTTAAGCAGGATTGGGGTTAGTTCTTTCTGGAATGATTCATAGAATTCACTTGTGAAGCCCTCTAATTGTGGACTTCTCTAAGTTGGGAGGCTTTTGGCAGCTAATTCTATCCTGATACTTGTGATTGGTCTGTTGAGTTCATCAATTTCTTCTTTCATCAATGTAGGCTGTTTTTGTGTTTCTAGAAATTTGTCCATTTCCTCTACATTATCCATCTTGTTGGCATACAATTTCAAACTATCCTCTTATGATCCTCTATTTCTGTGGGGTCAAGGTTGATATCCCCTTCCTTGTTTCTTATTTTATGTATTTGAATCTTCTCTCTTTTTCTTTATTTGTCTAGCTATGGGTTTGCCAATTTTATTAATCTTCTCAAAGAACCAGCTTTTGGTTTTGTTTACTTTTTCTAGTGTTTTCTTATATTCAATTTCATTTAACTTTACTCTATTCTTTGTTATTTCCTTCTTTCTTCTTCATTTGGGGTTAGTTTTTTGTTCTTTTTCTAATTCCTCCAGGTGTGCAGTTAGGTCTTTGATTTTAGCTCTTTCTTCTTTTTTAAAATAGGCATTTATGACTATAAATTTCCCTCTCAGTACAGCTTTTGCTGCATCCCTTAAGATTGTGTTGTCATTTTCATTCATTTGTACTGTCATTTTCATTCGTTTCAAGATAGTTACTGCTTTCTTCTGCAATTTCCTCCTTGACCCACTGTTTGTCTATGAGTGTGTTGTTTAACTTCCATATCTTTGTGCCTAATCTAGTTCTCTGCCTCTTATTGATTTCCAGCTTCATTCCATTGTGGTCAGATAAATTACTTTGCATAATTTCAATTTTTCTGAATTCATTGAGAGTTGTTCTGTGGCCTAGTATGTGGTCTATCCTTTGTTTTTCCAGTGTTTGACTCTGTGGCGGTTTGATATTATTGCTGAATTCCAAAAAGAAATACTGATTATGTTCATGAACAGGTCTCTTCCTCTGGGCTAGTGATACCTTTGTGTTGTATTGGATTCAGAGGTTTCAATTTTACTTGATTAATTTATGACTAGGGTTTTGATTGAGCCATGTAAGTAAGATGTTGAGTCCACACTGCCTTGGTGGGCATGGACTCAGAGAGAAAACAAGGCAGAGTAGACAGTTGGAATTTTAAATCTGAAGCTTTGGGAAGTAAACACAGAGAAACAGATATATGAGGAAGGAGAGAAGGCTCCATTAAAAACGGTGGAGACCCTGGGAAGAGAGACAAGCCATTAGAGTGATAGTCTATAGCTGGCCTTCTAGAGTGAGTAGAGCAGCTGAGCCTGGAAAAGAACTAGCCCAAGGAGATGAGACTTATTGCAGCATACAGATGATATTGGATGAATTGGGACCATGGAGTCTTAAGACAAGAGGGGAGCCTGAACCCTTGCAGATGTCAGCAGCCATCTTGCTCCAACATGTGACAACAGACTTTAGAGAGGGAAGCAACTTACACTTTATGGCCTGGTAACTGTAAGCTTCTACCCCAAGTAAATACAATTTACAAAACCCAGCAGATTCCTGGTACTTTTGATCAACACCCCATTGGCTGCTAATATAGCCTCATGTATTTTGAGGCACCCTGTTTATGTACATAAATATTTATGATTATTCTTTCTTCTTGATAGATTACCCCTTTTATGAATATATAGTGTTCTTCTTTGTCTCTTACAATAGTTTTTCATTTAAAGTCTACTTTGTCTGATATTAACACAGCTACTCCCACCCATTTTTTGGTTATTTTCTGCATGTAAATTTTTCTTCTACCCACTCATTTACAGCCTCTTAACATCCCTGTGTCTAAGGTGTGCTTCTTGTCAACATCATATAGATTGGTCATATTTCCTTATCCATTCTGCAATCTGTGTCTCTTGACTGGTGAGTTTCATCCATTAAAATTCAATGTTATTACTGTCAAGGAATTACTTATATTAGCCATATTTTCTTTAGGTTTATTTATGCTATGTGTAGTTTTTATTTCTCTTCTTATCTTTTTAGTTGTTCTTATATTCTCCTTCAACTCTCTTTCTCCTGTTTTTTTTTTT
>JAQZBX010023534.1:0-30768 GCA_029593785.1 Cabassous unicinctus | reverse complement strand
AACACAATAGGCAAGAGAGAGAAATTGGCCATCAGAGTAAATTCACCAACATATTCAGATGCCTAGACATCAACAAACAATTACAAGCCATACTAGGAAATAGGAAGAGATGGCCCAGCTAAAAGAACAAACCAAATATCCTGAAGAGATACAAGATTTAATACAATTAATCAGTGATAATCACACAACTCTTCTAAATTACTTCAAAGAATTTAAAGAAAATATGAGGAAAGAAATAAAGGATATTAAGAAGACACTGGGAGAGGATAAAGAACAATCTGACAGCCTGCAAAGAAAAGTAACAGACCTTATGAGAATGAAAGATATGATGGATGAGATTAAAAATACATCAGAGGCACATAAGAGCAGATTTGAATTACTTGAAGACAGAATTAGTGATTTTGAAGACAGAATATCTGAATTGGAAAAGACAGGAGAACAGAAAGAGAAGAGAATGGAAAAAAAAGGAACAGAGTCTCAGGTAATTGAATGACAATGAGAAATGCAGAAACATTCATGTTATTGGCATCCCAGAAGGAAAAGAGAATGGAAAAGGGGCAGAAAGACTATTTAAGGAAATAATGACCAAAAACTTCCCAACCCTATGAAGGACATAAATATCAATATCCAAGAAGGACTACACACCCCAAACAGAATAAATCCAAATAGATCTACCCTGAGACACCTACTATTCAGAATGACAAATATCAGAGATAAAGAGAGGATTCTGAAAGCAGCAAGAAAAATGCAAAACATTACATACATGGGAAACTCGATAAGATTAAGTGCTGACGTCTCATCAGAAACCATAGAGGTAAGAAGAAAGTGGGATGATGTATTTAAGATATTAAAAGAGAAAAATTGCCAGCCAAGAATTCTGTATCTGGCAACACTGCCTTTCAAAATGAAGGGGAGTTTAAAAAGTCTTCAAAGACAAACAAAAACTGATAGAATATGTTACCAAAAGACCAGATTTACAAGAGATACTAAAGGACTTCCTGCAGCCTGATAGGAAAAATCAAGGGTGAGAGATTTAGAGAAGAGTTTAGATATGAAGATTATTAGGTAGGGTAAAGTAAAGGATAAGAAGACAGAAAATAGAATGGTATGACAACAGAGAGCTGGAGGACAAAATGAATAAAGTAAGTAATGCCTGTACAGTAATAACGTTGAATGTTAATGGATTGAACTCCTCAATCAAAAGACATAGACTGATAGAGTGGATAAAAAAATATGAGTCATCTATATGTTGTCTATAAGAGACCCACTTCAGACATAAGGATGAAAAAAGGTATTCTATGCAAACAGTAACCAAACAAGAGCTGGAGTAGCGATACTAATAGAGGACAAGAAATATTTCAAATGCAAAACTGTTATAAGGGATAAAGAAGGTCATTATATATTAATAAAAGGGCCAATTCACCAAGAAGAAATAACTATAGTAAATATTTATGCACCTAACCTGAGTGCCCCAAGATACATGAGGCACACACTGGCAAAACTGAGGAGAGAAATAGATGTCTCTACAAAATAGCTGGAGAATCAATACACTACAATCTGTATTGGATACAATATCTGGACAGAGGATAAATAAAGAAACAGAGAACTTGAATAATGTGATAAATGAACTAGACCTAACAGACATCTATAGAGCACTGCACCCCAAAATAAAAGGATATAGTTTCTTTTCAAGTGCTCATGGATCCTTCTCCAAGATAGACCATATGTTGGGTCATAAGAAAAGTCTCAATAAATTTAAAAAGATTGAAATTATTCAAAACACTTTCTCTGATCATAAGAGAATGAAGCTGGAAATCAATAATGGATGGAAAAAGGAAAATTCATAACTGTATGGAGATTAAACAACACACTCTTAAATAATCCATGGGTCAAAGACAAAATTGCAAGAGAATTCAGCAAATATTTTGAGATGAATGAAAATGAGAACACAACATATCAAAACTTATGGGATACTGCAAAATCAGTTTTGAGAGGGAAATTTGTAACCCTCAACGTTTATGTTAAAAAAGAAGAAAGAGCTAAGATCTAACTGCACACCTGGAGGAACTAGAAAAAGAAGAGGAAACTAATCCCAAACCAAGCCAAAGGAAAGAAATAGTAAAGGTCAAAGCAGAAATAAATGAAATTGAGAACAAAAAAACAATAGAGAGAATCAAGAAAAACCAAAAGTTAGTTCTTTGAGGAGATCAGCAAAATCAACAAACCCTTAACTAGACTGACAAAGAAAAAAAGTGAGAAGACACAAATAAAACCAGAAATGAGAAGGGGGACATAACCACTGACCCCACAGAAATAAGAGAGATCATAAAACAATACCATGAATAACTGTATGCCAAAAAACTAAACACTGTAGAAGAGATGGACAAATTCCTAGAAACACACAAACCACCTACACTGACCCTAGAAGAAATAGAAGACCTCAACAAACCAATCACAGGTGAAGAGATTGAAACAGTCATTAAAAACCTCCCAAAGAAGAAAAGCCCCGGACCAGATGGCTTCACAGGTGAATTTTACCAATCATTTAAAGACGATCCAATACCAATCTTGCTCAAGCTCTTCCAAAAAATTGAACAGTAATGGACACTACCAAACACATTCTATGAAGCCAAAATCACCCTAATACCCAAAAGAGATAAAGATACTGCAAAAAAAAAAAAAAAAAAAAAAAAAAAAAGAAAGAAAATTACAGACCAATATCTCTAATGAATATAGATGCAAAAACCCTCAACAAAACACTTCAAACGGAATCCAAAAGTGCATTAAAAGAATTATACACCATGATCAAGTGGGTTTTATCTCTGGTATGCAAGTGTGGTTTAATACAAGAAAATCAATTAGTGTAGTAAACCACATTGATAAACTGAAGAAGAAAAATCACATGATCTTCTCAATTGATGCAGAAAAGACATTTGACAGAATACAGCACCCTCTCTTGATAAAAACACATCCAAAAGATAGGAATAGAAGGATGCTTTCTCAATATGGTAAAATACATATATGAAAAAACTACAGCTAGAATGATACTCAACAGTGAAAGACTGAAAGCTTTCCTGCTGAGATCAGGAACAAGACAAGGATACCCACTGTCACCAATGTTATTCAATATTGTAATAGAAGTACTAGCTAGAGCAATTAGGCTAGATAAAGAAATTAAAGACACCCAAATAGGAAAGAAAGAAGTAAAACTTTTACTGTTTGCTGAGGAGTGATCCTATATCTAGAATCTCCTGAAAAACCCACAATAAAGCTACTAGAATTTATAGCCCAGCAAAGTGGTGGGATACAAGATTAACACACAAAAATCAATAGTGTTTTTGTGTACTACTGAGGTGCAATCTGAGGAGGAAATCAGAAAAAAAAATTCCATTCATGATAGCAACTAAAGCAATCAAATATTTTAGAATAAACTTAACCAAGGACATAAAGGACCTGTATTCAGAAAACTACAAAACATTTCTAAAAGAAACTGAAGAAGACTTAAATAAATGGAAGGACATTCTGTGCTCATGAGTTGGAAGACTAAATATCGTTAAGATTTCAATTCTACCCAAATTGATTTACAGATTCAATGCAATCCCAATAAAAATTCCAACAGCCTTTTTTGCAGAGGTGGAAAAACAAATTATCAAATTTATTTGGAAGAGCAAGTGTCCCTAAATAGCCAAAAAGTTCTTTAAAAAGAAGAACGAAGTTGGAGGACTCTCATTTTCATACTTTAAAATGTATTACCTGGCTACAGTGGTAAAAACAGCATGGTACTGGCATAAAGACAGACAAGTTCACCAATGGAACTAAATCGAGAACTCAGAAATAGACCCTCACATCTAGAGTCAGGTGATTTTTGACAAGGCGTTCAAGCCCTCCCAGCTGGGTCAGTAGAGTCTATGCAACAAATGGTGCTGGGAGAACTGGATATCCATATCCTAAAGAAAGAAAGAAGACACCTATCTCACACTTTATACAAAAATTAACTCAAAATGGATCAAGGACCTAAATATAAAAGTGACAGCCATAAAACTCCTAGAAGACAATATAGGAAAACATCTTCAAGATCTTAGGGTAGGCAGAAGTTTCTTAAACCTTACGCCCAAAGCATGAGCAACAAAAGAAAAAATAGATAAATGGGACCTCCTCAAAATTAAATAGTTTTGCACATCCCCACCCCCCAAAAAAGGACTTTGTCAGAAGGATGAAAAGGCAGCCAACTCAATGGGAGAAAATATTTGGCAATCACATAACCAATAGGAGTTTAATTTCTATGATATACAAAGAGATCATACAACTCAACAATAAAAAGACAACTACCCAATTAAAAAAATGGACAAAAGACAATTGTTCAAAGAAGAAATACATATAGCAAAGAAACACATGAAAAAATATTCAACGTTACTAACCATTAGGGAAATGCAAATCAAAACTACATTGAAATATCATCTCACACCTGTTAGACTGGCTGCTATTAAAAAGTCGGAAAACCTGTAACTGTTGGAGAGCATGTGGAGAGATAGGAACACTTACTTATTCACTGTTGGTGGGAATGTAGAATGGTACAGCCATTGTGGTGGAGAACTGTTTGGTAGTTCCTAAAGAAGTTGAATATAGACTTGCCATGGGACACGGCAATACCCTTACTAGGTATATATCAGAAGAACTGAGAGCAGAGACACGAACAGATATCTGCACACTGGTGTTCATAGCGGCATTATTCACGATTGCAAAAGGTTGGAAACAACCCAGTTGTCCATCAGCTAATGAAGGGATAAACAAATTGTGGTGTATTCACATGATGGAATATTACACAGCAGTAAGAAGAAATGAAGTCGTGAATCATATGACAACATGGATAAACCTGGAGGACATTATGCTGAGTGAAGGAAGCCAGACCCAAAAAGGACAAATAGTATATGATTATACTATTAAGAACTAAACATATTGTGCAAACCCATGGAGCTAATAATTAGAATATAGGTCACCAGAAAATAGAAGGAGGGTAGGGAATGGAGAGCTGAGGGTTAATCCATGCAGAATTGTTTAAAAAGGTTGTTTGTAACTCTTTGGAAATGAATAGAAATGGCTAAAGCATATCATGGTGTTTGTAACTAGCAGTGCTATTGTATGGGTATGAGAGTGGTTGAAAAGGAAAAGTCCAAGGCCATGCATATTACCAGAAGGAAAGCTAAAAACTGTAACACGGGACTGTATAAGATAGAAAAATTCATGTAAAACACGAATATGGGTTATATTGCATATATAAAAGTATTTTTACAAAATATAAATACAAATATAGTAGAGACAAGGAAAAATAATAACAGCTATATATGCCATGTGAGGAATAGAGAGATTGAGAGGTGATGAGTTTTGCTTGTTTTTAATTTATTATTATTATTAGAATAATAAAGGTGCTCTGGGTTTGATTGGGGTGATGAATGCACAAACATGATTATACCGAATATTGAATGTACTCTTTGGATGGACTTATGCTTTATTAATATGTATCAATAAAAGTGAAAAAAAAATAATTGTTTCAAATATTCCCTGGCAACAAGGGATTAGTACCAAGTACTAACTGGCAATACAACTGGAAAAAGACCTTGAATAAAAGGGGGAAAAGGTAAAAACAAACAAGATGATGTGGCTAAGAGACTTCAAAGAGAGTTGGGAGGTCATCCCAGAGGTAAATCCAAAGTGGATATCATCCCACACAGAGGGGCTCCTGAGGGCTCTGGAGACCCCTAGGTCCTATATAAGGGGGGATAGCTCCAGAGATTGATGCCTTATCAGTGGGTTCTACTTTGGAATCTGTGCTCCTGAGAGTGACAGAGTTGGACTCAAATAAATCCTCCCTGCACATGGTCCATCAGTCCCTTCTATTCAAATCTATATGTGATGCTGGAGTTTGTAGGTATACTTCCAGAGACTGGAGCCTCTGGCCTGCCCACGTGCCAGCTGTGCCTGGAATCTCGGTGGAGCTGCAACTCCTACTCTACAGCTCAATGGACTCACCCAAGTCATCTGGTGAGGAGACAATGAAGGGCAATGGCCATCCCAGGGAATGAAGAGAGCCTGCAGCTGTAGGCAGGATAATCCCATCCTCTCACTTGGAGGTGGAGTGGACATCACCATCCCAAACTCCTCAGGATTGGGGAAGAGCTATGGACTAGAGTGGACTTAATGGTATTCTGTTGTAGACATAATGTGATTCAAGCAATGGAAGTTATTATTAGAATAATGAAGGTGCTCTGGGTTTGATTGGGGTGATGGAAATTACAACAGTGAGGTGGAGCCAGTGGCCACTGGATGCTTTTGGGGCAGGGAAGGGGAAAGCAGTTGTAATACAGGTGCTTTTTCAGGATTTGGGAATTATCCTGAGTGACATTACAACGACAGATATAGGCCATTTTACGTCAGCATATAACATGCAGAACTGTGTGGGAGAGAGAGTGGTCTACAATGTGAACTATGGTCCATGCTTGGTGGCAAAGCCCCAGGATTTGTATATCCATTGCAGGTGATGTGCCACACTAATGAAAGATGTTTATGTGGGATGTTACGGGAGGTGTGGGAGGTGGGGAACATGGAAATCCCTGTGATTTTTGTGTAACATTTATGTAATCTAAGCATCTTTTAAAATAAAAAAAAAATTTTTTTTAATTAAAAAACATATTCCCTTCAGATACATTGAGTACTACATAAGATGGATATAAATTTTGCTTTGACCAAAATTTTTATTTAAAGAAACTTATGAGATGAAAGGCAGTCTATTTGGTTTACTTTTATCTGTTTTGTTTTTTTAACCTATACTGTTCTTTCCTTTCTGAATGACCCTGTCTTCTTTTGTTATCATTTTCTTTCTGAATGGAGAGCTTCCTTTAGTCATTCTTTCAGAGTAGGTTTGCTGGCAACAAATTGTTTTAGTATCCCTTTGATGAAGACAGTCTTTATTCAACCCCTTATTCCTGATGGATAGTTTCACCAGATATAGGATTGGTTTGACTTTTTTTCTTTTAGCACCTTAAAAAAGTTGTCCCACTTTCTTCTGACTCCAATTTTCAGAAGAGAAATCCAATGTTTTTCAAATTGGTGTTGCTTTTTAAAGTATGATTTCTTTTTGGCTGTTTTTAATATTTTTTTCTTTTTCTTTAATTTTCTGAAGTTGAATTATGATATGTTGTGGATTTCTTTGGTTTTATTCTATTTGGGCTTCTCTCACTGGAATCTGTAGGTTTATGTCTTTTGTCCAATTCAGGAAGTTTTCAGCCATTATTTCTTCAGCTACTGCTTAGACTCACATTCTTTTTCCTCTCCTTTTCAGACTCCAGTTATGCAAATTTTGATCTTTTTAAATTGTTCCACAGAACCTTGATAATATGTTTTCATTCTATTTTCTCAATGTTGGTTAGATGTGAGTAAATGCCATTGCTCTGTTTTCAAGTTAATTGATTCTATCCTTGTCATCATTATTTTACTGAGTCAAGTGTGTTTTAAAATTTATTTGTTTTGTAGTTTTTAATTCTATAATTTCCATTTGTTTTGTCTTAAACTTTTATTCCTTTGCTGAGATTTCTACTTTTTATGCGTTTCATGACAATTTGTAATTGATTGCTGAGTCATTTTATGACAGCTGCTTTAAATCCTTGTCAGATAATTAATATATCAGATTCATGTTGATATTGGCATTTGTTGATTGTCTTTTCTCATTAAAATTTTGGTTTTCCTGGTTCAGGGTATGACCTTTGATTAGATCCTGGACATTTTGGTTACTATGTTAGGAAAGTTTTGTTCCTATCTAAGTCTTCTATTTTAGCAGGGAGTCACCCTGTTTAAGTTTAGTGTGTAAGTTCTGGCCTACTTTTGTGACTTTTAACTCTAATGATAGTTTAGCTTCAGAGGCCTTACAATGCTATTCTTGTCTGCTTTGTTTTTCTGGTGATGCTGGGGCTCCAACTCAGTCCCTCCTGGGGCTGTCTGTGGGGTCCCCGTGTAATCTTCTGGGTGAGGCAAGAAGCCATCCTTGGTCTACTTAGGTCACTGGATGAAGGTCAGGGAGATTCAGGACTTTGCTGCTTCTATATCTGTGAGCAGATGGGACCACCCACTAGGCTATGGTTCTAGACTGAAGGTTCAGATAGCCAAGGCTTTGCTGTTGCAGCTGCTGGTAGATTTCATTACCCACTTGCCAGGCTTGTGGAATAAGGGCTGGGAGGGCTGAGGCTTCACTGCTGTTGTTGCTGCCAGTGAATCAGATCATCACCAGGGACCCCATTTGTCAAGCAGTGCTTGGGACTCCCCATTAGGTTTCTGTTGGACTTCCTGTTTCCCAGTCCTTTGGTCAGAGAGACCAGGCTTTTTCTGTTTTCCTATTTATTTATTTTTGTCTATGCCATTTGGTAGTTCCTGGTTATGGGCCTCTAGAGCACCCTGTTTGTGGCACATGAGAGATATAAATAAAACCATGTTACCATTTCTCAAGTCCCGTGGTCTCTTGCCGGTTTACCTTCTTCTTTTCACTGTTATCTACTGAATAGTTTCCACTGGATTTAATTGTATTTAGAGAAGTGAAACAGAGAAAACTGTCTCTGTCATGTTTTACTTTAAACCTTAGCTATTATTTTTATAGCTTTGATTATAATTTATACTTTTCATATCTTTAGCAATTAGCTGTGATCCTGGAATCTGCTACATACTTGGCAAAAAATTGTGATTAAATGAATAAACACTGAGTGGTTGCCTAAATATAAGGAAGGAAAGAAGAAAACAGAACTCTGTTGTCAATGCACTATTTTAAAAGCAGTATTATGTGTTGGCAATAATACCAGCTTCACTTGTTTTACAAACCAATGTGGAATATTTAGCAATAATTTAAATCTATAAATATATATTTTCTCATTTATAAAATAAAAAGTTTTGGTTAAAAGTTGTGGTCCCTTCTAGACATATATGATGTAGCTCTTTAAAAGACACAACTGATGTTCTACTTAGAAATGGTCTGCTGTTGAACTTATAGTTGTAGCACCTGAGGCAGCACGCAAGCCCTTTGACACCGCTGTGGAGTAGTGGAAGCCAGCATCAAGCAGATTGAATTGGTATAAAACAACAGGGGATTCTGCGTGTCTTCCCAAGCAATGGCATATGTGGGGCATAAATCAAAGAGGAAGAGCTGCCAAAAATGAAAGAATCAATGGAGCTTTCACCTGTGAGCAGCTGGTCACACATTTTTAATTTTCCAAATATGTTTGCACATTAAGATGAACCAGTGGTTATTATCTTTGAACATCAAGGACAAACACGTCATGGCTAATGCACATCCAACTATTAATGTAGTCTGTGCCTTTGTTGGAATTTCTGTTCCCAGTCTATTAGGTACTTCCCTTAACTGAGATACTCTGTCTTGTTGATGTACCATTAGTACCTACAATTTTTATGTAAAGAAGTCACTAGGAATATGCTGAGGGTGCATCTGTTTACTCTCTTGGCCCCAACTCACTAATGACCTTAAATTAAGAGTGTTGAAAAAGCAAACCTTGGAATTGAGAATAAAATTGCCAACAGAAGGATAATATATAAATATATCGCGAAAATACTGTTGTCTTAGAAAATAGTCTACAGGTAACTAGTGGCCAGGGTTGGAGAGAAAAATGGGGAGCTATTTAACAGGTGCAGGGTTCTGTTGGAGTGATGAAAAAGTTTGGGTAATGGATGGTGGTGATGGTAACACAACATTGTTAGTGTAATTAATACCTGAATTGTACACATGAAAGTGGATAAAATGAGAAATGTTGAGTTGTATACATGTTGCCACAATAAGAACTATTTAAAAGACTATTTTCTTGTTGATATCATATACAGATTTTAAATACTCACATTGACCTATAGCTATAGATACACACACTTGCTTTGATGGGTGCGTAGTTTTCTTCATGAATACATATCCTCCAATGGTTGCTCTTTTACAATAGCCTTTAATAATCCATTTTCCCAAATGCAGGTAGTTTTCTTTCTAAAATGCAAATCTGTATATTTATTGAATATCTAATATATTATGTTGTGCATATAGTGCATAATGTGAGTAAAATATGGAAGTTATAGTTTATTAGGTTAATCCTTGAAAGACCAAACTCTTTAATTGTTTCACAAGTCTCTATATGATATGGATAATATGGAATAGGCATTTTTTTTTCTCTTTATTTCTCTACTTCCCTGTTCTTCCAGCTCCAAGGAAAAACATGTTTTGCATTGCCTTTAACCTTTCTCATATGCTCTTCCTTTTGATTGAAATACCTACCTCATCTTCCAAACTTATACCTTTATATGAAATATGCCACTCATTCTTCACCTCCTGCTTTGATATCAGTTCTTCTGGAAGGCCTTTCCTGATGATACTGATGGCATTGGCTCTTAGTTAGGTGTCCCTTCTCTCAGCTCTCATATCACTCAGTATTGCCTTAAAATGGCCTTATTACATTGTTTTACACAATATCATATGGTCTTATTTAATTGTTCATAGCCTGAGTGGATTTTGAAATCTTGAGGAACATTGCTTTCTTGGTGTCCAGAACACTGTTTAGCACAAAGTTGATGCTCAACAAATATGTCTTGAGTCTAAATGGAATAGTCACAATTCAGGCTTAGAATACCAAAATTGTTTCTAAATGACATAAAAAATACTTGGTTTTGTAAAGCCTTGGTAGGTTTGCTCAATTCTTTTCAGAATAGTGGCCTTCAGGGCAGAATCTCTATGTGTATCCCGTATACAAACTACAAAGCCTAGAGTAGTGCCATTCAAAAGAACTTTCTTCAATGATAAATATATTTAACTCTGCTCTCCAAAAAGGTTGTCAGAAGTCATGTGTTTTTTGAACACTTGAAGTGTAGTTAGGGTAATTGACAAAATTTTAAATTTTATTTGTTAAATTATTTAATTTCAATTTTTAATAGCTGAGTGAGACTAATGGTAGCCATATTGAACAGTGTAGCTATATAGGACATGATAGCTATGTCACGGTTTTCTAAAAAATGCAACAGGACAATAGTTATCCTCCAGTATTCTCTCTTTTATCCTTGTAGGAAAGGAACTTACAGAAGTGCAATACCACTGTCTTGATTTTGACCATAAGAAAAATCTGGCAGCAGACCCCTCTACTTTTGTTTAGGTTATTTTTTCCTTCCTTCTCTTTCATTTCATTTTGTTTTAAGCATCAGAGAAACAGAGAAATGAAAATGTTTGGTTCCTATTCTATGAAATTTTAAAATTTTTATCAAAGCAAAACTGTGTCTGTATTTAGATCAAATAATATTACAAGGCTTAAAAAAGAAATGAGGTATTTTCTAGCAGCCACTTTACTCCTTCTGAGTTATGCTCCTTTGAAGGAACTACTTTTAACTCATTCAGGTATTTCTCCTGCTATTTCCTTTCACATATTTGGGAGAGAAAATGCCTTTCATATATTTGGGAAAGAAAGTGCCCATTTTCTACACCTGATATACCTTTCATGTCATGCTACTGGTTTCTTTCTGCCTTCTCACAGCTTCACTCCTGGAAAGGCAGAAAATGGTTGTAATTGGTGTTTGGAAGGTGAAACAGAGCGTTGGCCTTCCCACTTCCTTTTGCCTCTTCCTATAGAGAATGAACTTGCTCATGGGTTGCTCTCATTCATGCTATGTGGTTTATAGTTCCAGACCTGCCCCACCAAAACAAGGGAGGTGTATTAGTCAGGGTTCTCTCGGGAAAAAGAATCAACAGGAGATATCTGTCGATAATATGAGATTTTAAAAGAGTTTCTCATGCGACCGTGGGGATGCACAAGTCCAGATTCCGCAGGCAGGCTGCAAACCAGTGGCTCCGATGAAAATCCAACGAAGGGTCGTTGATGAGTTTCTGGGAGAAGTTGCCTGTCCAACGACAAGCTGGGAAATTCTCTCTGAATGTTGAAATAACTTTACCTTTTAAGTCATTCAACTGATTGGATAAAAGCGCCACCCATTGATGATGTAATCTCCCTGACTGATGCAGATGTAATCAGGCATCCACGCAGTAAACTCACTGGTGACTGAAGTCCATAAATGCTCTTGTATTACAATTAACCCAGTGCTTGCTGGAACAAACACTGGGCACAATTACCTGGCCGAGTTGACACATTAGCCTAACCATCACAGGAGGTATGTAGTTTTAGGGGATAAGATCATATGTGATGAAAAGAACACAAGGAATATTTGAGGTTTCTATTTGTTCTGGGCCTGTGGTTTTGGCTTTGGCTTTTAGCGTGTGGGCAGGGAATTGTGATAATTTGTAGAAGCATAAGTCACACTATAGTTGGCTTTTTAAAATAATATATTTTTAGTTGAAGTATATCATTGATACATGAACATACATAAACTATAAGTGTATAGTAAAAGTTGTGAACTTACAAAATGAACATACATAATATCATACAGGGGTCCCATATATCACTCCTCCACCAACACCTTGCATTGTTGTGAAACATTTGCTACAAACTATACAAGAGCATCCTCAAAATATTACTACTAACAATAGTCCATATCTTACATTTGGTGTATTTTTCCCGCAACCCACCCTATTTTTCTCAAACAAATCAATTTTATTGATACATGTTAATAAAGCATACAATTTACCCAAAGTGTACAATCAATGAGTATTTGGTATAATCACATAGTTGTTCATTCATCACTTCAATCATTATTACAGCATTTTCATTTCAATAATAAACCTAAACAAAAAATGGACAAACAAGGAAATTCCTCCCCTCTCAAATTCTTTCCCCTCTTGTACATAGCTACTATTTCTGGCTATTCTTGCACAATTTTTATTTGTTTACTAAGCAGTTTTATTGAAATATATTCACATACCATATGATCTATCCAAAGTGTACAATCAATGGCTTTGTTTTAGCCATTAAAAAGAACTTTATTGTAAAATTGTAAAATAAATAGAAAAATAGATTGAAAGAAATTACCAATTTTAAAAGAGAGTGCAAGGCCAGGTTAGATTTAATATAATCAATTATAAGAAATAGATATTATAGCAACAAACATTTATCAATGTAAATAATAATTCTAATATAATAGAAATTAATTATAACACAATTCTAATTTTTATATTACAGCTCTAGCTATTGGACATAATAATCTCTAAGAATGAAATAATTGGTTTAGCTATTTAATTTCCATTTAGGCCATAATTCTTTCTGGATAATCAAATTCCTATTTGGGAATTCTTCGCATCTTATTGGAATGAATTACGGCAGATAACAATATGCCAACACATAATTTTATGAGGCAGAAAAACTCAAAATCTTTTTCAAAACAGTAGTCATGCTAAATCATTATTGATCTAGATGGATTATTTTAATTAACGAGTGTGCATAAGAAAGGGTTAAAGAAATATCTTTTCTCCAGTTCTTCTCAATTAAAAGCAAGTGTTTATTTTGTATGAAGAAATTTACAGAATACTGATCACAGAAACAATTTGCTAGTTGCACTGAGTAATTATTGTTCATATACTATAATGTTATTTTACACTTAGCTGGTCTACTCCAGCTCTTTTTTGGTTACTATTTGCATGGAATACCTTTTTCCAACCTTTCACTTTTAATCTGGTTGTGTCCTTACATCTGGTTGAGTCTGGGCAAGGCAGTTTTATCTGAAAAACATTGAAAAACATTGCCTTATGATGGTTTTGACAAGAAGTGACTTGATGTAAAAGCTGAAGTGTACATATTAGGTCTTGTTCAGTTAAATACGAGCCAGCCCTTTCAGCAAAGTTTTAGATCTAGGCAAGCTGCAGCCAGTACATAGGCCATAAGGCAGAGGTGGTATTTAATTTCCCTAAGCATTAATTTCTCTTATGCAAATCACTAAAAATAATCATACATCATTGACAGATTTCTTAAGAGTATCAAATAAGGTAATGAATATAAATAAATTAGCAGAGTGCATGGCATATAGTGAGGGCTAAATATTAGATACAAATGTTATCTTCATATCCGTTATACAATTTAAAGAACAGTTCAGGTTCCTTCAACATTATACTCTTCATATTATTCAGAATGCCATGGCAATTTGAGGCAGAAATATATGGACTCAAGCCATTGAAATGGGGGTGGGAGGAAGGACAGTAATCTATTTATGGCTAGAAGAAGATTGCTGGCCCCATATGGAAGTTGTAATCGCTGCTACTAATCCATGCTACATAGTACTTTATAATGATTTTCAAGTCCATATGTTATCAATTTGAAACATAATGTGATTCAATAACTTTGAACCATCCATAATGATCTACTCATAGCCTGGAGGTCACATTCTTTTAACTATTTAATAATTGATTGTATCAATTTTACTCTTTCTACAACCATTTTAGTTTCATGCTTTATTTGTTCTTGGGCAATGAAATTGCATTTCTTATTATAGATAATTGGAAAGCTTTTATCTCATTGCTCTGTCCAGAAAAATGAATCATGGAAGAGCATTAAAATTAAAGAAATAATCCAGGCAAAGAATAGTTTTTGTATTGAGGCTAAGGGCCATAAATTGCATTAGCAATTCCCCTCTACATAATCACTTCTTCTTTAAGGAAAAATACATATGTACGCACATAGATCTGCACACACATACTGTACAGGGAAGAAAAAAAGGCAAATATGTATGTATATGTGTGACCATTTGGGGAATTTACTTAGAACAAATATTACAAAGATAGAAGAACAAGTTTTATTATAAATTTTTAAAAAATTTAATGGTACATTTCATACTTATGAAAGAATACTATATATCTGATGAAATATATATATATGTACACACAAAAATGAATACAATACTCCTAAAATGAATAAAGAAGTAGAATGAGGAATGCATGTGCATATTTTCCTCATGAAAATTTTTTCAAACTGAAGTTCAACTTGTAACTATTCACTGAGAGTTAGTTAAATCTTTCCACTAATGAAATTGTATGCCTGCCCAAGTATGAAATTGGTGCTATAACACACACACCCATTTTGAGGTATCTACCTATGTAGATGGAAGCACAGAAACATGAAAAGATGTTTTTTACAACTTATGCAAATATGTGCCTTATATCTAAATAGGTATTCAACTATTGAACACCTATTTTGTGACAATGTCAGTTTTGGTACCTTACAATACAAAGATAAATGAAAAGAAAATGTTTTACCTTAGGAGTTCATGTTCTAGAAGGCTGCTGTGTTTTATAACTTGTCTGCAAAAAATTTGAGGCAGCTTAGATATAAACAGAAGAATAAAACTACAAAATCAGTTGAAATTAAAATAAGTTAGAATGCAAATGAAGAAGAGGGGGAGGCTTAGCAAGGTTACAGCAGGGAGGGGTGTGAGTAGTGGTTGCCGGTTACACAGGGATCTTTAAAGCCAATAAAGTCAAGCTCCATATTAGACTCTGAGGTGACAAAACCAAAAGAAAAATCCAACTGGGACCATAATATTTGTTGTCTGTGATTATCTAGCTTAGACTTTTTTGGTCATATACTAGCTTGACATATGTGTAGTTTCTGAGGTCATTGGAAACAATTTAAATAGAAGCAAAGTGACAAAAAAGCAAGGGCAAAGTGTTCTGGAATTTAAACAACAGAGAAGGAGAGGCTCATCTGTTTCTAAATCAGTCAAAATTTACCTCTAAGGAATGGGTAGGGAGATACAATGCGTCTAATGATGCCCTGGTTGTCATCTTAGTACTTTCTTAAATAATAAATGTTGGCCTTAACTCTCATAACAAGGGGACGTCATGCTATAGATTGAGCGCTGGATAATTAAGAGTCTGGTACCTAGTCTTGGATCCTCCTTCATCCAATTGCATGATTTTAGAGAAGCCACTTCACCTTCAAGGCCTGAAGTGTCTACAAGTGTAAAATGAAGGAAACGTGCTCAATGACATTTAAAGCACTTGAGATTGTATCCACTCACAATGCTATTACTCTTCCTTTATTTTTTATTTTTTTATTCTGATAGTGTTTCTTTAAAATTTCAGAGTAATACCTAGTGAATACAATGAAAAACACATTCTGAAACCCTAGTGGAATAGCTGTACAACTTGAACTGTAAATTTAGCCCTCTAGCAATGCAGCCCTAAATACATTTTTAGTGCTTTTAATTTTCACCTTTGTGCAAAAGCAATTTTAATATTTATGCCTATAAGAAATTATTCCCATTAAATCATTCTAAAGCTCAGGGAAAACCAGTAATTGGTCCTTCAATTAACATTGTTATCATCAGTCATCTGTAAAAAATAAAGTCATCAGCACAAAGGAACATGGATAATGAATTAACTATGCAGGGGAATGCAAAAGTAAATTTTGAACATTTTCAAAAATAAAAACACTGATGCAGGATATCATTTTGCTATCTCTTCTTTTGCTCTCCTCCCAATTGTCTCCTACCTTCCTTGAGAGGAAGTAGAAAGATAAAGAGTAAAAGGGTTTTGAGTCCTAACTTCATCTCCAGTTTTTTTCAAGCTTTCATCCTAAATGTAATTATGCCAATATTTACCTACCCCACAGAAAAATAATAAAGATTAATAAGTATTTTAGAGTTATTATTTCATTATTATATTGGGTGGTTGGACATGTCTCTAGAGATGAAGTAGCTATAAGGTTTGTCAAGTGCAAATAAGATTGTATTTGGGGACAGGAATGATTTTGTACATTTTGGAAATTTCTTAATAATTAATAGTTGACCATGTCCCTTATATGGTGAAAATTTACCAACTTACTACTTTTGAGAAAGGATGGAAATGGCACTTCAAAAATGATGTGATTAATGCAACTTACAAAATTGCGCACTCAATACCTAAGTAATTCCTAAAGCTTCCAATAGGGTTAATGCATCTCAATACATTATGAAGCGGAGCAAAATAATTCTCTGAGTAAGCAGTAAAGCAGAAAAAGGAACCAGGTGTTGTATATCTCAAGTGATGAGTTATTAGCTGTGTTCTCATATCAGAGGCATTTAATTTCTCTGGGTCTTACCTCTGAAATGGGAATCATAAGTCTTTATCAGACTAAAGGCAAAGGATTGAACTAGCTGCTCTTTTGAGGCTACGGTAGTTCTGAGAGACAGGATTTTCTTACTGCAAGTGATTCGATATATCAGGATGGATTGCCTATCCCTATTTGTTTTTTTTTTTTTTTTTTTTTTTTTTTTTTTAACAGATTTGTGTTACCTTGTGGTGGTCTTACATTCAGCAGTGATATTGAGAACACCTCTTGAATTGTGTATTCATTCATTCACCAAATATTTACTCACAGCTTAAATTCTGCTGTTTTTCTTTTTATGTCAGACTTCCCTTTCATTTCTTGAAGGCTTTTGACTCTCATGATGATCCATATCACAATATTTATACTTTAAGTTTTCTGGTAGACTCATGCATGGTAGTTTTGAATTCTCAATTAGATTTGAGTTTCATTATAATTTGAAAGACTTTTGCTTCTTTGAATTCTCTCAACCACCACCTGTGTGTCAGAAACTACTAGGTTTGTTTTAATCCAGTATCTGCTTTTTACACTCAAAACATTTTTGCTATATATACTCCATAGGTATATATGTCACAGCATCTTTTGCATCACTTAACACTAAATGCTGACCATTAAGATAGAGATGGAAATCTTTTATACTATCACAAGGTGGTTTCTTAAAAGAGAAGTCAGCCCTTTTATCCATTACTTACAAAGTTGATGTGATACTTAGACCTCTAGCAGCTGTCCTAGACTATGTGAAGACTTTGTTGATGGAATGGGATAGAGGAAGCCTGTTACCCCAATAACAAGCTCTGAACTCTTATAAAAATTAACTTCTATTTTGGCTAAGGCCCTCCTTTTTGAATCTTTGCTACTCACAACCAAACCTAGTCCTAAATAGTAGTAACTTGTAAAATATTAGGCACACTTATGAATGTTAATAAATGCTTATTGAATAATTGACCCCAATTTTGTGGGTTATAAAGTTATCCAAGTAATATGTCTGTGTATAATTTCTGTGCAAACATGGGAAGTAAATCATATAACAAAGTTCAGCACTAGCATTTTACAGGGTTTATTTAATTCCAGGTTTAGATTAACACAAACTCATACGTATTTGAAAACTTCACAGGAATAGGAAAATTTTAACAGAAAAATGTCTCCAGCACTCATAAAAATATATAATATAGTAATAAAATAATAATAAACATAGAGAGCAAGAGAGAGATGATGCCTCAGTCCATCCAATTTGTTCCCCTGATGTTTACAAATAGCATGATTGGTATTGTTTTGCCAGCACGTTTTCTTGTCACAAAATGTTACGTGAAAAGAACTCACTTGTTCAATCAACAAATATTCCCTCAGTGCTTACTACTTGCAAGGTACTGTGCTTGGTGCTATTTCTACAGAGGTGAAAAGGCAGGCATAATTCTTACCATTGTGTCGTTTGTGATTTAGTAAGAGATTTTAAATAAGTAAATAATCAAGTATATATATAAGTGAAAGAAATGAAGCCTTCTGAGGCTGAAGGTCGGGGGAATTGATTTAGATCAGCAATCAGGGAAGGCTCTCTGAGATGGTAACTTTTAAGCCTAGGCCAAATGGAAAAGGAAAGGCTAGCCATATCATAATGAGGAGGAAGTAGATCTGAGAAACCTAAAATAGCTTGTGTGAAGACTCTGAAACAGAAATGATTTCAGAAATACCAAAGAACATAAAGAAGTACAATGTGGTCAAAACAGGTGGACAGGGCAGGAAGTGAACATGGCTGAAGATAGGAGCTGGATTATGCAAAGACTTATTAGCAATGAGAAGGAGTTTGGATTGTTTTCTTCCATAGAGAATTGGAAGACACTAAAGCATTTTAATCAAGGGAGTGACATATTTCTTTTTAAGTTTTAAAATTAATTCCCTGATAACTGTGTGGAGATTGAATCGGGTATATATAAAGGTGGGGACAAGGAGAGTAGTAAGAGGCCATCTTAATGGTATAGGTGAAAGAGATGATGTTAATGGTACTGGCACAAGGACAGACATATAGACAATGGAATAGTATTGAAAGATCAGAATTTCGGAAGGGACCCTGACCTGACAGGGTGAGGGGAAGGGGGGATCTACTCAGGAAGGCTGTCACACCCAGCTGCCCAGAGAGAGAAAGGAACCAGATTAGAAATCTAGCAAACTGTAGAAGTCTAAAACACCTTGGGGAAAGGGGGCAGATAGGTTTCTGAAGCCTAATTAACATAAGGAGACAATTTAGCTCAGTGGAAGAATTCACACCTTGCATATATGAGGCCTTTGGTTTGATTCCCGGATCTTATTAGAGAAGTGATCAAGAGAGTGATCCACTCGGTTGTCAGGCATCTAGCTGATAGATACCTTATGACAGGGAACATATAAACATTCTTTTTGTTTTAGGCTTTCTTGGATCTGTGTTGTTTTTTTAAAGTTTCCTTTTTTTTCCAATTCCTACTTTACTTGCAAAAACCCGTACATCACCTGCAGAGGGGAGGCTGCAGGGTAATTGACTGATGAACAACAGCAGCCTGAGAAGCTCCTTAGAGGCCTATGAGGAAAGGCTGTTTTTCCATGTTTTTCTTTTTTTTTTTTTTTTTTTTTTTTTTTTTTAGTTGCTGCTGTTTTGTTTCTTGTTTGTTGTGTTTCCCTTTTTTTTAACCAATTTTTTCAACCTACGTTATTTCTTTTCCTTACTTCATTTTTCTATCTTCTGTTTTCTGTTGTTTTTCTTTCATTCCACCTCTTTTTGTTTGGTCTTCAATTATTTTTTATTTCTCTCTCTCAATCTTTTTTTCTTTGTTTTCTTTCTTTTTTCCTTTTTCTTTCTTTTCTTTTCCTTTCATCTCATCATTCTAGCCTTTTAATTCATTCTATACATTTTTCTCTATTGTGTTTCTTATTTCATTTTTTCTATTGTACTTTTAAATTTTTATTCTTCTGTACTTCTTATGATTTATTATTTGTGTTAATTATTTATTTTCCTAGGTCTTGTATGGTTTCTATTCTATTTTTTAAATTACTTTCAAATTATTATTACATCTGGTACCATGGAAGCAAGAAGGCAGTGGTGTGCCATAGTTAAGGTGCTAAAAGAAAATCTCCCAGCCAAGAATTCTCTATCCAGCAAAGCTGGCATTCATAAATGAGAGGGAGTTCAAAATATTCACAGATAAATAGAAATTAAGAGAGTTTGTTAACAAGAAACCTGCCCTTCAAGAAATACTGAAGGGAGTTCTGCAGATTGAAAGGAAAGAACAGGAGAGAGAGAGTTGGAGTAAAGTGTAAGAATAATTAAAAGATAAAAAGAGAAATAAAAACAACGTATGGCATACATAAACCTAAAGAAAACATGGCTAATGAAAGTAATTCCTTGATAGTAATAACAATGAATGTTAATGGATTAAACTCTCTAGTCAAGAGATACATAATGGCAAAATGGATATGGAAATATGACCCATTTATATACTACAAGAAATTCACCTTAGAACCAGGAACACAAGGAAGCTGAAAGTGAATGGTTGGAAAACAATTTTACTTGCAAACAATAATCAAAAAAGAGTGGGAGTAGCTATATTAATATCAGACTGTAAGGATTAAGACTCAGGCAGTGGCCCATAAGGGTTAAGACTTGGGCAGCAGCCCAGCTGCACAGGCAGTGGCCCAACTATTGAATCAACTATTAGTTCATAAAGTCCTTGGCCCAGCACACACATTCTCTAAGCACAGCAGAAATGATTCTGGGGAGTTGCATTTTGTGTTTCTTCTGTGTAACATTTGAGTGATAACTGTGTTGTATTAATATCCCTGCACATAAAGAACAGTGGTGCCTGTGTGTCTGGAGAGATGGTGGCTGTTCTAGTATGAGCAAACTTCCCTCCCCACCTAGAGTCTTTTTTCCACCTCCATCCCTCATGAGCTCCTGAGGTGGACGCAATGCACAAATAGCGTAGTCGGCAGGATTTGATGTGTTCTCCCACTGTTCCGCCAGCTGAGGAGGTAGGGAGTACAGACCCTGGGTGGTCCTCGACATGTGTGTGGGACGGTGTAGCCAAGTGGCTATCTTGGTGGTGTTTGTGTCCGAATGTGACACCCACCAATGACCCCACAGTGCTGCTAGGTATCCTGCAGCAGGCCAAGTCGACTACAGGGGAAATGAAGCCCCATGCTGCTGCTGCATGGATGAGATGGGTGTTCCTGTCTCTGTTACAAGACTACTCAAGAGATGTTGAAACAGACTAGCAACTTGTGTGAACAGGAGAGGGAAATTAACCAATTGTGTGAGCAGCTGCAGCAGTCACATGTGCGGCTGGAATGCTGAAATGTGTTGGTTGGCAGTAGTTAGAATGAGGAAGAAGAAGGAAGACCCATCTGATGAACTCATCCAGTCGTAACACAAAGGATGAAGCACCATCAGGACATGAGGCAAGGGAGGCTCCTGTGGGGCAGCCCCACGTAGTTCAGCACACCATGTACCATCCCTATACACAGGCAGAACTGGTTGAATTGGGACGGCAGTTTCAGCAGAAGATGGGAGAGCCCATAGCTGCATGGTTGCTCTGGCTGTGAGACGCTGGGGTGGATGGCATTTTGTGTTCTGGAACAGAGATTGAAAAATTGGTGTCCCTAACAAGGCATCCACTGCTAAGACCGCGATTGTTGAATACCCAGTGCCATGCTCAAGGAAATCCCAACTATTCCCTGATGGAATGGTTGCAGACTGCGATCCATTCTGTGTAGTGGGATCCCAGTGAGTTGCCAAACTCAGTAAGCTGATGGACTACGTATGCTAACCTTGTACAGGTAGTCCAGGAAATGGGCATGCGCAGTGCTATCTTTGACCTCAATGATGAGGGACCTGAGGCCGAGAAGTTCACAAGTTGGATGAGGAACCTGCTCGTGCAACATGCTACTGCCCCCTTGAGGGAGCAACCATAATGGCTAGTCTCAGCAAGGCTGAGAGCCAACGGACCAAAGTTCACCCAATGGTGACGGGGAGGGACACCCCCCTTGTGTTGCCTGCACCCCACAGGACAGTTACCATAAAACAGTACCGTTTGCCAGGAAGGCATGAAGAAATATCGGCAACTATTAAAGAACTGGTCAAGGTATACAAGTCCTCTGTGAGCCCTGGAGTCCATTTAATGCTCTGGTGTGGCCCGTACATAAGCCCGATGGGATGTGGCATATGACTGGACTATTGAAAGCTCAACAAAATGGTGCCCCCTTTATATGCAGCTGTGTCTTCTATTCTTGACCTGATGGATACTTTAACTTTGACACTGGGAACTTCTCATTTTGTTTTGGACTTGGCAAATGCCTTTTTCTCCATTGCCATTGCTGATGAAGCACAGGATCAGTTTGTCTTCATGTGGGAAGGTCGACAGTGGACTTTTACTATGTTGCTTATGGGCTATGTTCACAGCCTCACCATTTGCCATGGTTTAGTAGCCAAAGACCTAGAAAAGTGGAAACATGCCGATGCCATTCGGGTGTATCATTACATTGATGATGCAATGCTAACCTTTGATACTCTTGCAGATTTGGAGGCTGCTGTTCCCACTCTGGTCGTCCACCCCAAAAATCAAGGATGGGTGATAAATCAGGACAAGTTGCAAAGGCCTGAGTTGTCTGTCAAATTCTTGAGTATTGTATAGTCAGGTAAGACAAAAGTAATTCCTGAAACAAAAGAAGTGCAATAGTCTCATAAAGAAGCAATTGGCAGCTGTGTGTGCTGCTGCTCCGAGTACTGAGACCATAACCCGGGAAGTGCCGGTAAAGATATTCACCACATATCACATAAGTGGGTGGGTACAGAATTGGATTGCCCAGCCACGAAGTGGTGTGGCCCAGACAGAACACTGGCCAAGTGTGGGGCCTACTTGGAACAGAGAAGCATGTTTGTTTCCAGTCCACTGGGTAAAAAGTTGCAGCAAGTTTTAGGTACCTTGACATATGCTGGAACACTAGACCCTGAGGCCCCCTTGCAAATCCCCACAAGGGAAGTTTCCCCCTACAGGGCTGGTAGGTACCATGCCAGGATAGGCATGGTATACTATTGAGGTCAGCTGAGGACAGGTGGCTCAATGGACCACCGTAGTGGTGCACCCTCAAACTGATACCATTTGGTATGAATTAGGGTTTAGACAGAGCAGCCGATGGGCTGAATTACAAGCCATGTGGCTTGTTGTTGGCCATGAGGCTGGCCCCTTAAGGGTATGTACTGACTGGAATGGAAGCACATGGATTGGTCCATGACACATTGACCCCTGTGGGGACAGTCCATGTGAGAAGACCTATGGGGTTGGGGGTTGTCTAAAAAGTGACAGTGTACCATGTAGCTGTTTACTGCCCCCTTTTGCATCCAGGCAATGATGAAGCAGATCAGTTGACTAAGCTTAACCTGCAAGTAAACAGCGCTCAGAATGTGGCCATGTGGCTGCACCAAAAACTCCTACATGCTGGAGTCCCCACGATGATGAAGGCTGCATGCCTTTGGGGTTTAGCTGTGGATGCGGAGGCCACTTGGGCAGTGTGCCATGCATGCCCCCAATGTTCAATGCTACATCGAAAACCACTGCCCAGAACTATGGGTCAAATTGAGCAAGGCCATGTCCCACTCACAAGATGGCAGATAAATTTTATCGGGCAATTACCTTTGAGTTGGCAGTGCCCATATGCCCTTACAGCCTTTGACACAGCCATGGGTCTACTGACATATGCAGAAGCATTGAGCCCTGAGACAGGGGTGACCCCCATCCAGAACACACAGTCCCCTTTTAGAGCTGGGGGGCGGGGCAGTCCCAGAGTTTGTGTGATGTGCAGACGAGACCAGTTGAGGCCGATCTACTTGGTGAACGGCTGTGTCCGTCCAGCCTAGGGTTAGCACCATGTGGTATGAAATAGGCTTTAATCAAAGTGGCCAGTGGACCAAACTGTGGGTTATGTGGCTCATTATAAAAAAAAAAAAGCCCTTTAACTCTTTGTACTGATAGTTGAGCTGTTCTTGTGCAAGTGTGCAAGAGGCTGTGGACCGTGGTCCAACAATTGAATGAGTGCCCCCAACGGGGTAGAGTAATGCCTGTGGAGGCTCTATTGCATAGAGCAGTGGCTCTGGTCCAGTTGCAAGTTGCAACAAGGGACCCCTCCTCAGGCCCCAGATAGGGCTGCAGGGACATATTGTGTTACCTGCTGTAACAGTGCTCCATGGTAGAAACACAAAAAACATGGTGTGGCCTTAGAACTTGAAGGCACCCCATGTGGGGTGGCTCACTCTTATTGCTCCTGGAGAACAGGATTACAAAAGAAATTGTCAATCACACCTTGGATAACCAATGTTTGACCTTTGTAGGTAGAAGTAACAACACCATCAACAGCAGCAACAATTTTGAAAAGAACTTTTATATTATCTCTCTAGTCCATAATAAGTATCCCCACAGCTGCTAAGACCACTGCCCTCAGGGGTGGAGTGTAAGGGTTAAGACTTGGGCAGTGGCCTGTAAGGGTTAAGATTCAGGCAGCGGCTCAACTACCTGGGCAGCGGCCCAACTGTTGAAACACCTATTATTTCATAAAGTCCTCGGCCCAGCACACACTGTCTCTGGGCACAACAGAAATGATTCTGGGGAGTTGCATTTTGTTTCCTTCTGTGTAACATTTGAGTGATAACTGTAGTGTATGAATAACCCTTCAAATAAAGAATGGCAGTGTCTGTGTGTCTGGAAAGACTGTGGCTGTGCCGGTATAAGCAAACTTCCCTCTCTGCCTAGAGTCTTTTTTTCTGCCTGCCTCCCTCGCAAGCTCCCAAGGTAGATGCAGTGCACACACTCTTTGTAAGTGACAAAGAGGGCCACTATATATTAATAAAAGGGGTAATATATCAAGAAGAAAGAACAATCATAAACATTTATGCATCTAACCAGGGCACCTAAAAATACATGAGGCAAACATTGAAAAAACTAAGTGGAGAAATAGATGCCTCTACAATTATAGTAGGGGACATTAGACAGGACTTCTTGACAGAGAATCAACAAAGAAACAGAGACCTTGAATAATTCATTAGAGGATCTGGACCTAGTAGACATATACAAAACATTACACCCAAATACAGCAGGATATACCTTCTTCTGAGTGCACATGGGTCATTCTCCAGAATAAAGCATATGCTAGGCTACAGAAAAATTCACAATGAATTCAGAAAGATTGAAATTATACATTATACTTTTTCTGACTACAATGGAATGAAGCTGAAAATCAGTAAGGGGCAGAGAAACAGATTAGGCACAAAGATATAGAAGTTAAACAGCACACTATTAGACAATCAGTGGGTCAAGGAGGAAATTGCAAAAGAAATCAGTAGCTACCTTGAAATGAATGAAAATGACAACACAACATAACAAAATCTATGGGATGCAGCAAGATCTACACTGAGAGGGAAATTCATAGCCATAAATGCTTATGTTAAAAAAGAAGAAAGAGCTAAAATCAAAGACCTAACTGCACACCTGGAGGAATTAGAAAAAGAACAACAAACTACCCCAAGGAAGTAGAAAGAAGGAAACAACAAAGATTAGAGCAGAGTAAAATGAAAGTGAAAATAAGAAAGCACTAGAAAAAATAAACAAAACCAAAAGCTGGTTCTTTGAAAAGATTAATAAAATTTGCACACCCTTGGATAGACTAACAAAGAAAAAAAGAGAGAAGATGCAAATACATAAAATAAGAAACAAGGAAGGGGATATCACCATTGACCCCACAGAAATAAAGAGTATCATAAGAGGATACTTTGAAAAATTGTGTGCCAACAAGATTGATAATTTAGAGGAAATGGACAAATTTCTAGAAATACACAAGCAGCCTACATTGACAAAAGCAGAAATTGATGAACTCAAAGACCAATTACAAGTAACAAGATTGAATTAATCATCAAAACCCTCCCAACTAAAAAGAGCCCAGGAGCAGAAGGCTTCATAGGTGAATTTGAACGAACATTCCAGAAAGAATTAACACTAATCCTACTTAAACTCATCCAAACAATCGAAGTGGAGGGAACATTACCTAACTCATTCTATGATACCAAAATCACCTTAACTCCAAAGCCAAAGATGCCACAAGTAAGGAAAACTATAGACCAATCTTTCTAATGAACCCAGATGCAAAAATCCTCAACAAAATACTTGCTAATTGTATACAATAGCACATCAAATGAATTATACACCATGACCAAGGGGGTTTCATCCCTGGTAGGCAAGGATGGTTCAACTTAAGAAAATCAATCAATGTAATACACCACAATAACAGATCAAAAGAAAAAAGTCACATGATCATCTCTATTGATGCAGAAAAAGCATTTGACAAAATATAGCACTCTTTCCTGATAAAAACACTTCAAAAGATTGAAATAGAAGGAAACTTCCTCCACCTGATAAAGTGTTTATATGAAAAACCCACAGCTAACATCATATTCAATGGTGAAATCCTAAAAGCTTTCCCGCTAGGATCTGGAACAAGAAGAATGCCCCACTGTCACTGCTCTTAATTAACATTGTGTAAGAAGTACTTGCTTGAGCACTTAGGCAAGAAAAAAATATAAAAGGCATCCAAATTGGAAAGGAAGAAGTAAAAATTTCACTATTTGCAGATGACATGATCCTATACCTCGAAATCCTTGAGAAATCTACAACAAATCTTCTAGAGCTTATAAATGAGGTCAGCAACACGGCAGCTTATAAGATTAATGTGCAAAACTCAGTAGCATTTCTGTATACCAATAATGAGCAATCTGAGGAGGAAATCAAGAAAAAAATCCCATTTACAATAGCAACTAAAAGAACCAAATACCTAGGAATATATTTAACTAAAGATGTAAATGACTTGTACACAGAAAACTACACAACACTGATGAAGGAAATAAAAAAGACCTAAATAAATGGAAGAATATTCCCTGTTCATGGATGGGAAGACTAAACATTATTAAGATGTCTATCCTACCCAAATTGATTTACATATTTAATGCAATCCCAATAATAATTACCACAGCATTTTTTTTACTGAATTGGAAAAGCTAACTATGAAATACATTTAGAAGGACAAGGGACCCTGAAAAACCAAAGACATTGCAAAAGAAAAACAAAATCAGGGGAATCACACTACCTGACTTTAAAATATACTAGAAACCTAAAGTGGTCAAACTCCATGGTATTGGCACAAGAATGGACATACTGACCAATGGAACCAAATTGACAGTTCTGACATAGATCCTTGCATATACAGTCATCTGATATTTGACAATGCCACCAAGCCCAGTCAAACTGGGAGAGAATTGGCCTCTTCAACAATGATGCTTGGAGAACTGGATATCCATATACAAAAGATTGAGAGTAGAACACAGTCTCACACATTTTACAAAAATTAACTCAAGATGGATCAAAGATCTAAATATAAGAGCCAAGACCATAAAGATCTTGGAAGATAATGTAGGGAAGCATCTACAAGATCTTGTATTAGTATATGGTTTCAGGATCTTTACATCAAAAGCACAAGCAACAAATTAAAAAATATATGGGATCTCCTCAAAATTAAATACTTTTCACCTCAAAAGAGTTTGTCAAGACAGTGAAAAGGCAGCTTACTCAATGGGAGAAAATATTTGGTAACCATATATCTGATAGGGGCTTAATATCCAGCATATATAACAAAATCCTATACCACAAAAATAAAAAGACAACCCTTTTGAAAAATGGGCAAGTGATCTGAATAGACACTTGTCCGAAGAAGAAATACAAATGTCTAAAGAGCACATTGGGTAGAGATTCACACAACAACCAAAGTATTGTTGAATACACATCCTGGGGAGCTCTGCCACATTTTCTAATGGAACAGCAACAATCTCCCAAGTACAGGGGTAATGACTAGTAAAGAAGGTGGTCCATTGATGGGCCATTGATACTGACTGAAGGGCTTATGAGCCCTTTGCTTTTGAATTTGCAGCTTGGCCTAGTATTTACGGTGCCTAACAGTTACCTCCTGAGAGCCTCCTTGTTGCTCAATTGTGGCCTCTCTCTAAGACAAACTCAGCATGTGGATGCATTACCTTCCCACAAGCAAGGGACATGATTCCCGGAGATAAGCCTCCCTGGCACCAAGGGATTGCTACCAAGCACCAGCTCATGATACAACTGGAAAAAGACCTGAATAAAAGGGGGAAGAGGTAAAGACAAATGAGTTTATATGGCTAAGAGACTTCAAAGTGAGTTGGGAGGTCATCAGAGAGGTAATGCTTATGCATGTCTCAGCAGGATCTCACAGACAGCCAATGTGGACACTACCCCAAACAGTGGGGCTCCTGAGGGCTCCAGAGACATGCAGGTGCTGTGGTCATGGTGGATAGCTCTGGAGTTTGGTGCCTTGCTAGTGGACCCTACTTTGGAGATTGTGCTCCTGAGAGTGAAAAAGTTGGACTCAGATGTGACTTCTCTACACATGCCTCTTCTGTCCCTTTTGTTTGAACCTATAGTTGGTGCTGGAGTTGGCAGGTGTACATCCAGGAGACTTGAATCTCTGGGCTGTCCATGTGCCACCTGGGCCCTGAGCCTCAGCTGAGTTGCAACACCTACTCTCCAGTTCATTGGACTCATTCAGAACAGCTGACAGGGAGGTAAAGATGTGCAACCATCACACCAAGGAACCGAGATAGTCTACAACTGCAAGCAAGAGAGTCTCATCCATCAGCCATATGGGATCGAAGTTCCCTCTCAATTAGAGGTGGAGTGGGCATCACCATCCCAGAATTATCAGGATTGGTGAATAAAATATGAACTAGAGTAGACTTAATGATGTTATACTGTAGATTTACTGTGAGTCTAGCAATGGAAGAAATTATATCATTGATGTGAAGACAGTGGCCCCTGGAGGTGCTGAAGTCAGGGAGAGGGAAAAAGACGTGTAATATGGGGGCATTTTCAGTACTTGGAATTGACCTGATGACATTGCAGTGATAGATACAGGCGATTATATACCCTGCCATAGCCTACAGAATTGAGTGAGAGTATAAACTACAATGTAAAGTATAGTCCATACTTAGTGTCAATGCTCCAAAATGTGTTCATCAATTGCAATGAATGTGCCACAGTAATGAAAGAATTTGTTAATGTGAGGAAAAGTGGGAGGTCTGGGGAGTGGGGCATATGGGAATCCTTAATATTTGTTTATGTAAAAATTTATGTAATCTAAGTATCTTTTAAAAATAAATAAAAATATATTAAAAAAATAAAAAGCACATGAAAAAATGCTCAACATCACTAGCTACTAGGGAAATGCAAATCAAAACTACAATGAGATATCATCTTATACCATTAGACTGGTGGTTATTACTAAACAGAGGACGACAAGTGTTGGAGAGGATGTGGAGAAATGGGAACCCTTATTCACTGCTGGTGGGAATGCAGAGTGTTGCAACCATGGTGGAGGATAGTCTGTCAGTTCCTCAGGAAACTAACTATAGAACTGCCATATGATCTAGCATTCCCACTACTGGGTATATACCCAGAAGAATTGAAAGCAGGGACATGAACAGATATAGGCACAACAATATTCATAGCAGCATTATTCAGTATTGCCAAAAGTTGGAAACAATCCAATGTCCATCAACAGATGAATGGATAAGCAAACTCTTGTATATACAGACAATGGAATATTACTCAGCTGTAAAAAGGAATGCAAGTATTAACATTGGGATAACATGGATGAAACTTGAAGACCTTATGTTGAGTGAAGCAAGCCAGGCACTGAAGAATGAATATAACATGAGCTCACTGATATGAATTAAACCAATTGAGCAGATTCACAGAGCTAGCATCTGGAAGATAGGCTTCAAGAGACAGAAAGGAAGTAGAGGATTGTGAGCCAATGCCTATATGGGCAAAATCCACGATAAGGTGGAAGGGTATAGTTGTGCAGTGGATATACATGACAGTGGTACAGTGATGCTATTGGGTTGGGTGGTGATGGCCTGTGAGGTGGGTAGTGGGGAGTGGTTGCACAGTCCGTGGAACTTGGGGAAGGTCGGGGGAGGGAACAGATGAACTTTGGAGATTTGTGGGTATATGGTTGAAACTACAATGTTGAGAATGTTTTTTATTTTTTTGGCAAATATGGCAGGGGAGGGTTACTGGTTTAGGGTGTTGGATGTGGGGGCATGTGGGACAGGGCACACCTGGGGCAGGCTTCCAGGGAGTATGTGAGTGTTCATCCTGTCCTAGTGCATTGTATCAGTGGGTGGAGACCCACACAATGAGTGGGAAGGTGTTGGACTCCCATCTTGGGGAGTCCTGCTAAAATATCAAATAGAGGGGCAAGAGTCTCCTGAGAGCATAGGCAGTGCCTAATAGGGGATGATAGGCCAGTATGTCAAGCTCTCAGTGTGGTTGCAAGTAACTATGAATCTTGTTCTTCAAGGAGTGAAGCTTGTTGGTTGCCGTGGGTCCTGAGGGAAAGGGGAGAGAGGAATAGAATAGATAGTACATGGGGCATTTTGGGGTCTTGGAATTGTTCTGCATGATCTTGCAATGATGGATAAAGACCATGTTAACTTTCGTCAAAATTTATAAAAGTGTATGGTCCAAAATGTAAACCATAATGTAAATCATTGACCATGGCTAGTATCAATGCTTCAATTTTTGTACAGCAATTGTAACAAATGTACCACCCACATGTAAAATGTTATTAATAGGGC
>JAQZBX010023533.1:0-30769 GCA_029593785.1 Cabassous unicinctus | reverse complement strand
GCAGGTAAACAATTTAAAAAGGAAAGATATCGCTATTATGATTAAGATTATAACCAGGGTGAAAGAGGCCCCAAGTTCTGAAGTGCCCAGTCCTCCTCAGTAAGTCGGGTATCCTTGATCCCTCCTTGACCAGCCATGGACCTTGTCTCGCATCTGGTCTTGATGAGAACTAAGCACCTCCATTGATGGCCGCCACATCAACCCACATGTACACTCTCCAATGTACTTCTTTATTGGCAATTTATCTTTCATAGATTTTTGCTGCATTTCAGTTGCTCTTCCGAAAATGATTGTGAATTCTCTGTCAGGGAATAAATGTATTTCTCTCTTAGCATGTGCATCATAGATTTTCTTCTTTATCTTCTTCATAGCCACAGAGTCGGCCTTCCTTGTGGTGATGTTCTAATTCCTATGTTGCCATTTGCCACCCTCTGTACTATGGGCTCACTGTCATCCCACTTCTGTGCACACAGGCAGCTGGTGGCTCAAGGACAACTGGATTGGTCTATTCTACCATCCACACAGGCAACATATTCAGGCTTCCCTTCACAAGGTCTAATGTGATCCATCAATATTTCTGTGATGTGCCTCAAATTTTGAGATCTCCTCTTCAAAAGTTTGGTTTTCTGAATTTATGGCCTTAACTATAAGGACTTATATTATCTTAGTATGTCCAGACTTTTTGTTTAAGTCCTATATTGATATATTTTCAATAGTGTTTAGGTTGCATTCTGTGGAAGCCCATAACAAAGCCCTATCCACCTGTACCCCACAGGTGGCAATTCTGATTTTGTTTGTAATTTCTTTGTTGACTGCTACCTTTGGTTCCACAGCAAATGAGGCATCTCTTGGTAATCTTCTCATGGCCATTTTCTACTCTATGGTGCCTCCATTCATAAACCCCCTCATCTATAGCCTGTGGAAGAGAGAGATTACCACAGCTCTACCCAGAATGTTTCACAGGTATTTTGAGTACCAAAGAAGGATTTTTTAATTAAATATTTCTGAAAAAAATTGGAATGAAATGTAATTTATATTTAATATATATTCTTAAAACTGAATTTCTTTCTATTACATATCATATGTTCATAACTGCATATCCTTTTGTGATTTTTTCATATGTGATAGTGAGTTACACATTTATTCATCCTAGTTTTTCAAATCTACACTTATGTTTAATTCGTGTATTCTTCTGCAAAATATTTTTTTCATGTTTTAAAAATGTCTTGAATTATCTTCAAGATGTTTTTGAGCTAAATCAAACAATGATATCATACAGAGATGTGCATGGATGAGTACTTAAACAGGTACCTATACACTTGAGACAATTTCAAGGTACTGGATACTGTCACCCTGGAAGATAATATTGAATGTTTTAAATTAGGGAATACAATTCAAAATACATTTTTTGTATTCACCTTAATACAACTCTCTGTGCCATGTAATAAAAATGTTTAAAATTGAGATATAATTGCAGAATAAATACAAAATAAGGTTTTGGCATTTAAATCCATGCTAAAGATGTTTCTGTCATTTAAAAGTGGACTAGAAAAACCTGTCCATCAACTCATATTATCCTTTAGATATTTTTCTCTTTCCACGTGATCTTGCTGAAAAAAAAAAGTGCATCATCCTCATTTCATTTAAGCTTTCAGCATGATGAAAACAATTATTTTCAGAGGGGACTGTATGTTAGTGTCAGTCTTAGAACAACCAATCCTCTTTCCATGGTACACACAGTTACTTCCTGTGTCAGGACATGAGAGTCTGCTTGGCCTGATAAAATGCATCTCCTAGTAGATTAGCAAACTGCCAGAATCCTCCTTCTCCTATTTCCTGAAGCATATTTAATCATTCACTAGAGACAGATTCTGGTAGGCAAGTTTCATGACACCCAGTTCAATCCCTGATTATGTATCTGCCTTTGGTGAGGAGGGAACGGGTTACTCCACTAGGATCCACAAATATCCAGGATCCAGGAGATACGTGAAATACTGCGTGCATGGATCATAGATTGAATACAGTTGGCCTTGGGGAATCAAGTCCAACTTGTGAAGCTGAACATGCTCTATCTATTCTCCATTAGTAAAATGTTGTTCCTTCCAATGCTCTGTGAGACATGCTTGAGTTGGAGACCCTGACACCTATAATGGAGCGGGCTGACTTCTTTAGGTGTCTCTTATTCTGACCAACATATTAGAGTAGCTGCCTAGAACACCAAAACAAACACACATTGGCATCCTGGAAGTGTAATGGATCATCTGTTTGCCCTTCCCTGGATGGTTCTGGCTGACTGAGAAGCTGGAATACCTCAGGCCATATAAGGACAAGTGGGATATAAGCAGTCTCTCTGTTAACAGGGCTGATACTATGAGGTAGATAAGGGCAGAGCTGTAGAAGGTAGTCTGTTGGAAAAATAAGGAAACTGTACTCTGGCTCCTGGCTCTACAATTTGCTGACCCCCATGGTGTCTCAAGGGTTGCAAACAACTCCAGAGAATAGTCTGGGTACCTCTGCAGGAAGATCTGTTTGGTTGGAGTTGTTTGCTTTCCCCAGATTGGGCTGTTTCATTCCAAACTGTTATAATAAGGTCTTTTTCAGAGAGCAAATTACAGATAGTAGTAGAAGCCAGAGGCAGATTATGCAGTTTGGTTGGTACCTATGTTTGCAGAGAGCACATTGCAGACTCAGACATCTAGACCTGGGAGGCATGTTCTGGGAAAGTTAACTACTACCCTCTGCTACAAAGTATTTTCCCTGCATCAAATAGGAGAAATGATAAGATAGAGACATACATAGACCAGTCCATGCCAACTTTGTTCTAGCTTGCTGGGAGCATGAAATTGGATTGTATTCTCAACTCTGACAGGCTTACCCAAAATAAATCCAGAAGGAAAATTGTTCATGAGGCTGTAACCTTTCTGATGGTAAAGTCAATAGAATCTTGGCTTTGCAATACAGCCATGGGGCGATATGTGGAAAAGGAGATCTTGTATGGAACAGCATTGGGGAATTTCATGAAATTGGGCCCTCCCAAATTGAAGACGCTTCTGACTTTTGTGTTGTTCCCTAGGATGACAGTGAGGGAAGCAATAAGAAAGGTCCAACATAACATCCCACTCTGGGATGGAAACAACAGGGAAGAGTCAATCATCTTCACTGCAGCAGGTCCAGAGTACTGGGATCCTGGAGCCCAGTAATGGGAAGCTTCCCCTTCCAAAGGGCCATAAAATGAACACAAAGAGTAACCAAGGAAAGATAAATGAGGGTGCAGGCCCACCAACTGGGTTACTAAAGCAAGACATAAATGGAGCAAAATTTAATGGAATCTTTATGGAAGAATTCAACCAGCACTATTGGGCAAAAGGTAGCCCCTCTCATTTGGGGTATAATAACCACCTACCAGCTATAAAGGAGCAGGGAATAGAAGGGTGCATAGTGCTGAAAAGACTCAGAATCCAGCATTGCCAGCCTCTGATTCCCTGAACACAGTCACAGGAGGAGGAAAATGGCACTAAATAAGGCCTCTCTGAATTCTGACTACAACAATGAGGAAGACAATTCCAGCTGTAAGTGATATGTCAGATAGGAACTAAGGCCCCCTATCTGGTCTTATTCCCTTTAAAAAATGATTAAAGGTGGGGCCAAGGTCTCTAGTCAATACTTTGTTGTTTCAAGATTTAATAAAGGAAAGATCATTGAGAAACACACTGTCAAATCTTAGCAGTCAAATCTGGCCCAATAAAAGGTCTCAGAATCCTACTGCCTGTTACCCTTGTCCCCTGCAGTACATCCTATTATTGCTGTAGCCATAGTGGTCCCAGCTGACCCAGTGGATGTCATTATAAACCTAGCTAATGCCTTCTTCTTCAACCCTCTGTAGGTTAGGACCAAGATCAATTTGCATTCAAGTGGAATAACATTCTGTATACATTTACTGTGCTCCTGCAAGGATATCCTTTTTATTTACTGAACTTTTTTTTTTTTACTTTTTAATTGAAGTTTATCATTCATACATGAGTATCCATAAACAATAAGTGTGCAGTATAAGCTGTGAACTTACAAAATAATCAGGAATATCATCATACAGGGCTTCCATATATTACCCGACCACCAAAACCTTGCATTGCTGTGAAACAATTGTTACATACTATGAAAGAGCATCATCAAAACATTACTATTAGCCATAGCCAATATCTTACATTTAGTGTATTTTCCCCCAACCTGTCCAGTAAATGACATACTGTTATTAGTATTATATACTTGTTATAGTTCATGAGAAAATGTTCTGTTAACCATAGACCATCTTCCACCACAAGATTCATTGTGTTTTACAGTCCCATGCTTTGGGCAATCCATTCATTCATACATGAACATACACAAACATTAAATATATATTGAAATTTGTGAATTTACAAAACAAATAGGTGTATCATCATACAATGCTCCCATACATCTCCCCAGCACCAACAACTTGCATTGTTGTAAAATTTTTGTTACAAACTATGCAAGAGCATTATTAAAGTATTACTACTAACTATAGCCCATATCTTATATTTAGTTTATATTACACCCAATCCACCCAATTACTAATACCCAATATTAGTATTATGTATTTGTTATCTTTCAGGAGAAAATGTACTCATATTTGAAACTAGGATGCATATGAAAACTTGGATGGACATAGAGGATATTATGTTGAGTGAAATAAGCCAGATAAGCAAGGACAAATATTGTATGTTCTCAGTAATATGAACTAAATATGATTGGTAAACTCATGGAGGTAAACTCTAGAGTACAGATTACTAGGAAATAAAATGTAGGTTGAGAATAGGACTTTATTAATAAGGTTCATTTTTAAAGTCTGGAAATGAATATAGCTGAGAGTAATACATTATAATGAGTATGATTAACACTGCTGATTTATAAATGTGATTGTGGCTGAAATGTCAATTGAAAGGAAACTAGAGTATAATATAGGGAATGTATAACATAGTGATTATGGTGATGGATAAATATTTTGGTTAATTGTATAAATATAAGAATGCAGTGATATCTTAATTCCCCTGCAATTGGTCACCAGTGTGTTGGGCTAGACAAGCCCAGTTACCACAAAGGAATCTGTCATCCCCTATATGATGGCATCCTCATTGAAGGGCTCAACAAAAAATTGATTGAACAGAACCTTAAAAAGTCACAAATATTATAACATATATATTATATTATTTTATATTAATTATATTATATTATATTATATTATATTATATTATATATAGCATATATTATAAACTATAGATTGGGTAATCAAACAAATAGATGCTTTACCAGAGGTAGCTAAATTATTTGCAGTGTCTTTTCCTCCTGCCTCTCTTTTGGCTAAGTGAGACCCCATATTTTGAATATGTTCCTTCTAATAGTATGGCTTGGCTAACAGGTAAATCTACAAAATTCAATGCTATTAGAATCCCTGGGCTGATGTGGCCATCCATTCCAAGAAAGATCACCTACTAACTGAGGCTAAATGAGAAGGTTCTTCTCAATGAGCTAAACTCCTCGCATTGGTGATGGCTATGTAAGCTACCCCAGCTACAACTTCCTGCTACATATTCACAGACTCACAGGCCATTACAAATGGTCTAGCCTCATGCACTGAGATCTGTCAAATCAACAATTAATCTATTTAGAAGCTTCTTCATATGATGGCAGTGACTATGACAACAGCTCATGAACTGGAAAAGAAACGAATTTGTTACTCTTGTTTATATCCATTAAAAATGACCATATAAAACAGAAGGTAAATAAAAGTCCTGTGCTGTCTAAGCAGGCACACAACAAGTTTCCATAATTATCTGCCAGATCACTAACAAACAGAACATAGCAGCCCACCACATATGGAGGTGTGGACCAAATCACAAAAATTCCCTCTAAAGGAAGTGAAAGCCAAAGATGCAGCACATCAGTATAACTACTTCCAATGAGTCCAGGTCATTGGGATACATCAGCTGCGGTTTAGGCACTGCGCATCAGTAGCATTGTAAATACATAAAACATTGCCCTATAGTTATAGGTTCTGATTGGGTCTCTGTGATGTAGACTTGTGCTCCAGATATCAGATGATAATTCCTATGCACTCTGGGGATGCCATGACCACGTTTGCATCCTTATAGAAACACCTATACCATGTGTTCAAATACATGACCAAATTCTAGTCTAATTAAGATACCGATTTACAGTACAAGAGACCAAAAAATGGGAATGCTCCCATGGTATATGAAAGAACTTTCATGCTTCCTATCACCCCCAAACTAAGATAGAGATAATATGTTAAAACAGAATCCTCAAGATTGAGGAATGAATAAACATAAGGCAGGAATGCAACTGTGGACTAAAGCAGACCTTTTTATTCTAGTAATGGAAAAACTTGTTACATTGATATAAAGAAAGTGGTCACCAGAGGTTCTGAGGAGATGGAGAGGGAAGAATAGGTATCATGGGGCATTTGGTGGTCATTGGAATTGTTCTGCGTGATAATTTAATGATGGATAGAGGCCATTTTACATTTTTTCAAAACCTATAAATTTGTGTGGTATAAAGTGTAAACCATAATGTAAATTATAGGCTATGGTTAGTAGCAATGCTTAAATATATCAACTGTAACAAATGTACTACACTATGTGACAACTAACATGATGTTGTGTATTGGGGAAAGTGTGGAGGAAAGAGGGGGTAGGGTATATAGGAATACCCTATATTTTCAATGTAACTGTTAGGTAATCTAAAGCTTCTTTTTTAAAAAGAAAAAGATAAAAAAAAAAAAACAGACTTAAGCAACAGATAGGCAAAGACCATCCAAAAGGTAACTTAATGGTTTGTACTCTCAGGTAACTAAAATTAGTTACACATTAAACACTGTACTCTAGCAATAGGAAAACAGGACACTAAAGTATATGTTGAAAAATACTTACCTTAGAGGGGTAGAACACCAGGCAATTCCCTTATTAGCCTATGCTTCAGAAATCCTAATCTCAGTATAACCTACTGCTCTTTTTCATTTTTCCCACTGGAGCACATTCCCAGTGGTTATTTTGTGGTCTTTTCTATAGTAGTATTACCACAAGGGCACCCTGATTCTTAACTGGAGTTGATGTTACCCTCAGTGGTCTTCTTTTTGTGGGAATCCTTATGAAAGGGAGAAGGAGTGAAAAAGCAATGATGCACTAGGTTTCCCCAGGTACTCCTGGGATACCTAACATTTAGGTACAGGTGGGCAACATTTACAACTATGTCAAATTTGTTGAATATGTGATCTGTGTCCCTGGTCTGGATGATGAGAGCCAAAAATACTTGGTTAAATTACAGTACAATGGGTACCCACAAAACATGTGACCTCATGCCTTGGACAGTCTGGGTGTCCATACCTGGAAATCCTCCCCTCAAGTTGTTGGGCAAGAGCATCTTCTCCCCTGGAATGTAAGGGGTAGGGGAGTCAGGATGGTTGTCTCTTTCTCTCCATAGGCTACCGCACAGTGATGGACAACCAGATCACTACTGGACCCCAATGCTATAGCTTTTGCTAAACCTACAAACCAGAACAACTGCTGCTTCTGTCAGAATTTAAATCAAGGTTATGGTCATCTCTCCACATAATTCCAGCCAACCTGTCAATATGGTGGTCTCCATGGTTGCCCTTAGACATTTTGAGGTAATATGGACTAAGGAATGGTTGGGGTAAATGGTTCCTATCCTTTCTCCAAGCAGGTTTAATGTGTCTTAGCTTGCTAATACTATATGAAATGCTTTTCCAAAGCGGCTGTACCAACTTATGCATACACATGGAATATTTCCACATGTCCTGTGCTCCACGTCCTCATCAAAAATTGGGGAATCCAGATATATTTTTCCCAATATACTGAAAATGCAGCAGTACTATGTGAAAAAGCTTTTATTTTCCTTCAAAGTCAATGAAAAAGGATATACTGCCCTGTGTAAAACATGATATCTGGTTTTCTTCTTCAAAATTGTTTTTAGACATTAGAATTTAAATTTATTTTCAAATGGTTTACAATGCAAAATTTGGTGCCCTTGTGTTACTTCTAGAGAAAGAAAACCTTTATTTAATGCTATAAAATTCACAAATAGGTTTCCATTCTGTGTATTTTTGTATCTTTTCCTTCTCTTCCTCTTCCTCTTCCACTTCACCATCTCTTCCTCTGGCTCTTTAGTCAACTCTTCCTATTAAAAATTCCTTCAAACATCTGAAGATATGTTCAAAATTACTTTAAATTTCTTTTCCCCATTTTTTTATTTCATCCTTTAACTAAATTGAAACTTAGCCGAGTATTATATATTGCTGAAGACTTACATCCTGAAAGCTTCCTTGCTGCTCAAGTGAGGCCTCTCTCTAATCCAAACTCAGCATATAAAATGACTACCTTCTATCAAGCATGGGATATGACTCCTGGGAAAGAGCCTCCCTGGCACTGAGGGATTTTTACGAAGCACCAACTAGTGATGCATTTGGAGAAAGACCTTGATCAAAAGGGGGAAATATTAAATACATATGAGTTTTTATGGCTAAGAGATTTCAAAGTGAGTTGGTAGTTCATTCCAGAGTTTGGAGTTATGTATGTCTCAGGATGTTCTCATTGACTGTCACAGTAAGCAGTGCCTAAAACAGGGGTGTTCCTGAAGGCTCTAGATTCATCTAGACTTTATAGGCAGGGCAGAAATACTTAGGAATTTGGCACTCTAACACTGGGCCTTACTTTGGAATATCATGAGGTAGAAAGAAGAAAATAGCAAAGAAAACAGGGTACAAAGCAACGATATAGTAAACAGACAAACCACCAGAAATATGATGAAAGGAAAAATATATTTGAAAATATCAAACAAATTAATTAACTCTACCTAGATTTATCAAGAATAAAAGAGAATATAAACAAATTTCCAATCTAGGCATGGAATGTGGGTTACTGGCAATAGATATTGTACATATTTTGTATCTTTTCCTCTTCTTATTCTTCTTCTTCCATGTCTTCCTTCTCCTCCTCCTCATTCCAAATAAACATTTCCTACATTACAGTTCTGAGCATATCTTCCAAATTATTATATTGGTGTCTACATTTTATTATTTAATCCAGTCTGTTCTGATTTTGTGTAGGTTGTGATAAAGGAATTAAATTTTGTATTTTCTAACATGAATAATAGGATAATCCAATTGTTCTGGTAACACTTACTGAAATTTGCTTGCGAGTCTCAATGCAATACCACACAGTTTATGCCACTTTTTTTGTATTCATATATATTCCTTATTCTATTTCTCTGTTTACTTCTCTGTGTATGTCTCATGCTGATGAAATGATTACTTCCTATAGTTTTATAGCAAAGTGTTCTCTATTAAGGAAATCCTTCTAACTTTGTCCTCTTCAGAATTTTTTATGAAAGTTGAGTTTCATATAAATTGAGGACTAACTTGGTAATTTATCCAGAGAAAATCTACTCAGGGTCTTATCCGGGTACCATTTAATAAATACAGTTGACATCTTTAAAATATTGACTTTTCCAATCCATAAATATGGTCTGTCTCTTCACTAATTTAGTCCATTAACATTTCTTAATGAAATGCTCTCCATGAGTTCTGGTATTACGATGTTACAAATCTGAGTGTGATTAGATAGATAGATAAGTAGATGGATAGTTAGACAGACAGACAGATAGATAGATAGAACTTCAAACTACTGACAATTGTTTATTTTAAACTTTCATTTTCTGTCTTTTGTTCTTAGTTTTTAAATGTGTTAAATACTTATTTGCTAATTTTATGCAACCAATGACTTTCTTAAATCCTATGCCAATAACATTATCATATTATTTGCGTAGATTTTTTATCTTTCACATTAAGAAATGTATATGCTACGTGATGTTGTTTTACTTCTTTGGAACTCTAATGTATTTTATTTTCCTTTCCTTGCCTCATTGTATCACTTCATAAAAGCAGTGAGAGCAGGTTATTTTTGTCTGGTTCCTTATCAAAGGATGCTTACATTATATATATATTAAATTTAATGATGATTGACCTAAGTAATTCATTTATTATTATTTTTTTCAGAGTAAGGATTTTTAACTAGTTTTCTTTGCTAAATTTTTTTTTAATATAAATGAGTATTTTATTGTAACAAATATTTCTTTCCCCATGGTAAATATCATATAATATTTCTCCTTTAGTTTCTCTCTTGGCTTAATATATTTAGTTTTCTAATTTTAAACCATGTATATTTCCGAGATGAATATAACAGTCAATATATGATATTTTTTTATATCACTCTAATGCTTTTTGTAGAATTTTTAGTTACATGCTAATTTATTTTTGGAAAACCTAATTTATTGAACATATCCTCATGCATTTACTCAAACTCCATTTTGCAAGAACCTTTCTCATACAGCTGTCTTTTTTGTTAATTTGTAATATTGACATTATATGTAGACACTATATGCCCTGTGTACAAATATCACACTTATATCTTCCTTCAATATTCTTTTGAATGGAACTCTCATGTTCTCTTCATTTATATCACATTGTAAGATAGTAAAAGTAGACATTAAAGAGTTTAATACTTGACATTTCTAACATTTGTAGTACTATGAATATTCCTGGTGAAGCTCTTCTCTTTAAGATCTTCAATTTATCTTGGCACTTTTAAATATCATGATTAAGTAGGCAAATTTGTTTAATCACCTCAATTTCAAATAGAGGATACCCAGACCCTCAAGCTTTTCACTGTTTCCTGATTCTTTCCATATATTGGTGTTACTAAGTCTGTTATCCTTGATCCATGACATGTATCTATTTTCTTCTCCTTTCCAAATGAACGTTTAACTTTTACATACTATAATTTCCTCTCCTATTTCTGATTTATTTCAGCCATCACATATGTGAATTCTGGAAGGTTTATACTACTCTTATTATTCCCTTTTCCTTGAACCTTATTTTCTTTCATATGCTTGTCTGCTAGTAGATACAGAGCTGATATACACACACACATATACACAATCATATATATATAATCTTCACATATCCTCCTGAGTTTATTGAATTGGAGTATTTTATAATAGCCTTAAAATTTTTATGAAAAATTCTTTTTCTTTGGTGTATGCAGTTATATAGATATTTTTCTTTTTGTGTGTATATTCATAAACATAATCACCCTAAATAGTAAATAATATTTTCTTACATAGAAGGATTAATCTGTTGTTATAGGTTTCCAATGATTTGTTGTATTATAAAATAATTCATGCCTGCAATAAAATTATATATGGAAACTGTAAACTGGCAAATTAGCTAGTGGGTAAGTCCCAAAAAAGCCAAGTGAGCATGGCTCAAAAATAATAACTAAAAACAAACTACCACAGAATTCTGCTTGTTTTATTTATTTAGTTTTTTAATTCTCTACTTTAGGGTTTCTTCTGGTACTCTTTGAATTTCAAATACCTGTCTCATGCTCAAAGGGAGTGATAGGAATTGTCCTCTAAAAGAGATACCAATTTATCCATTCATTCCTTATCTCTGTTGTGATGTTTAGTCTGATATGTCCACTTGGCCAGGTAATGGCATGCAGCAAATGTTTGGTCAAACAAGCACTGGGCTAATCTTTATGCAAGGGCATTTCTTGGATGTAAATCATGAGTGAGTTGATTACATCTGTGGCTGATTACATCTACAATCAACTGAGATTACTTTCAGCAATGAGAGAGGTCTCATCCTATCAGTTGATGGTCTAAAAAGGAGAAGTGATTCCAACATTCAGAGACAGAATTCCCATCTTTATTTCAGACTTATTGAGGATCTTCATCAGAGTTCCTGTCTTGCAGTCTGACCTATGCAATTCAGATCCATGTATCCCCACAGTCATGTGAGACAGTTTTTTTTAAAAACCTCATAATATTTACTGATATCATCTGCCCTGAGGTAAATGGCTTGCAAAACACTTCTAATCCTTCTCCTTATCCATCCCTACCAAACCACATTACTGCCAGACTTGTAACTAGACTAAAGTCACAAGTCCCCAAATGTGATGTGCAAACTGTGACCCATGAAGAACTCTTCTATATTCCAAAAGCAATACATGAGATTGCCAATTTATGTAGATAAAAATTAGAGGAATATGTGCAGGAGTAGATATTAAGAATGTGGAAAATGGTTGAAGGAATATAGAGTTGATCAGGCAGAATTTTTTTATATCGGCCCAATAATAACAGATTCTATATTCAGTATTGTAACTTGAGATGTTAGAAATGGCTCTAAGAGTTGGTTCAGGTAGCTGGCTGAAACATGGGTCAAAAGATGACAGACATTACCTGAGGTTGCAATGCCAGAGTTGCCCTAGTATACTGTAGATGAGGTGATCCAAAGGATTAGAAAGACTGGGATGTTATAATGGATTTATCACGGAAGAACTTTTCACCCAGGAATCTACAGGGGACAAACCAGGACTGTGATGTGTAAATTTGTGGTACTAACTTCATCTTCCTTGAAGAGCTTTGTGGTTGGTTTTATCTGTAGGTAGATGGTACCTTTAGAACTTCTGACACTGAACTGGGGTACTTAAACACTATGGAGATGATTGGATTCCAGTTGGCAGAAGCTAAGTGCAGCAAGTAATCACCTAAGACAAGGTGGGTGTAGCTACCACAATGAACAGAAAATTCAAATCAGTTATGAAGATAGTCTGAGCCACAGAATCCTAAAGTGTTGGCTAATAGGTCATGGATGCCTAGAAGTAAAATAAATGGTAAGTGTACTAAATTCCTATTTGTTCTGTATAAGCAGAGGAGTTCTAGGTCAAGTGAACAAAAGTCTAACTTGAATAACCAAAACAGAGTCACAGCCCTTTAATCAATTCCTAGACTAGAGACAGTTTACAGACCTAGATCCCCTTGAATGAGGGAAAGGTTGTGCCCCCTTAGGCAATAACTCTGGTACTCTGCCAAAAAAAAATTATACTGTTAATCCTCCTCTCAGCCTTCCTCAAAAAGACTTACAGCCTTTTACCTGTGTATATGTATATTGGGGAAAAAGGAATGATCAGACATTTGGTGGATTATTAGATACTGTCAGATTTGACATTAATTCCAGGAGAGCCAAATGTCACTGTGCTCCACTCATCAGAGTAGGGGCCTTTAGAAGTCAGGTGATTGATGGACTTTTACCTCAGGTCAAACTCACAGTGGGTCCAGTGGGCTTCAAATGGACAACAAGCAAAAGGAATCTATTAGATTCTGAGTCAAAAGACACCCTCTTTAAATGATGCTGCAAAGGAGGAAAGAAAGGACCCCAAACCATTATACATAACAGCTAAAATTAGTGTGGAGAAGTATAAACAATCTGATCTCATGTGGCTATATACCATTCACAAAAGAACCTCAAAGATATCCATTGATGTCGTCAGTGGCCAGGCATATCTTAATCAACATAAACAAATTCCAAAAACAAGTAAATCATATTAATGTCATCTAATTGGTAAATCAGTTTTTCAACACTCTGCCTTACAAATTACATTGAATTTCACATTGGAGAGACCATATAAATGCCATCTATGTGGGAAAGCCTTCACTCAATGTTCTTACCACAGATATGAGAGGACTCACACTTTAGAGAAAACCTATTAATGTCATCTCTGTGGGAAAGCCTTCACTCGATGATCTACCCTGACAGAACATGAAGTAACTCATAGGAGAGAGGACCTGTATGAATGTCATCTATGTGGGAAAGCCTTCAGTCATTCTTCTGCTCTAAGACAACATGAGAGATTTCACACTGGGGTGAAACCTTATGAATGCAATCTATGTCATAAAGCCTTCACTCAATTTTGTATCCTGAGAGAACATGAGAGAACTCATGCTGGCCAGCTTCTATGAATGCCATCTATTTGAGAAAGCTTTCACTTGTTTTTCTGCCCTTAGACAATAGGAAAGAATTCATATTGGCAAGAAAACCTATGAATATCATTTATTTAGGAAAACCTTCACCCTTTTTTCTACCCTTAGACATGAGACAACTCACAATGGAGAGAAACTCTATGAAGGTCATCTATGTTGGAAAGCTTTACCTATAAGTCTAGTCTTAGAATTAATGAGAGGATTCATATGGGAAAAAAAAAACTGTACTTGTCATCTGAGAGGGAAATCCTTCACTCTTTTTTCTGTACTGAGACATTAGAGGATTCACATTGGAGAGAAACCCTATGGATGTCATCTGTGTGAGAAAGCCTTCACCAAACCTCTGTATCAAAACAACATGAGAAAATATATAATGGAGAGATACTATAAGAATTTCATCCATGTGGGGAAACCTTAGTTTATTTTTGTAATTTTAGACAACATGACAGAACTCAAACCAGAGAGAAACCTTATGAATGTCATACATGTGAAGGGGTTCCATCAATGTTCTAACCTTAGTTTAAATAAGAACACTCCTGCAATAAATATTTTTAATATGGAAGAGAATTCAGCCCTTGACTTAACCTTTAAAAATACTAGAAAAATGACACACTGGTGAAACACTGTTTATAATAAATCTGGTAGAGTTTCTCATTTTTAAAAAAGGTATATAAGTCAGCCAGACATGGTACTCTAGATGTAAGTATACATTCTAGTACTCTTGTACATGGAGAGAATTGGGAATAGCTGTAAAGTGTACAAATCAATGGACTGAAATAAAGGCTTTCATACAGAGTATGACTTGGGTGAGTATTTGATAATTAAGAAAACAAAAAAATAATCAATGGATGAATCCAGGCAGAGTTAGAAATTATATTACAAGAATGAAGTTAAATTTGGCTCAATAAATTAAAAAGTTTATTTTTTATTTATGGAATCTTGATTTCATTTGAAATCTTTTAATGTGTTTAGATTCTCTGATCCTCTGGGTACTGAAAATATTATACATAATCAGAGCTAAGAAAGAAATAAAAAAAGAAATATGTGCATTAACTGCTTTGAAAATACTGCCTTTTTCCATATCCAGTACAACGATTTCCTGATTATAAGTCATGTATTGACCAATGTTTGCAGGGAGACTGCAGCATATCAGCAGATGTGGACAATCTCATGATTTGCACAGAAATCTTCCTCATGGATATCTCAAATTCTTAGGAGTCCCAAGTCATGCAAGAACAAATATTCCTACTGATTAGTCTCGAAGCCCTGACTGGTAATCTTCTAACTTTTACTGTCATTTTAACTGAAACAAATCTACACTTCTTTAAAGTCAATTTATGCCTCATAGATATTTACTGAATTTCAGGTACTGTTCTCAAAATGATTTTAAATTTGCTGATAGGCAACAAATTAATTTCTCTTCTAGAATTTGCTGCACAGATTTTCCTGTATATTTTATTTTCAAGCACAGAATTTGCCTTCATCATGGTGATGTCCTTGGATTGCATTGTTGCCATTTGCCCCTCTCTAGACTATGGGCTTACCATCATCCCGTGTCTGTACACACAAGCAGCTGGTGGCTCATGGTCAAATGAACTGGTCTATTTTGCTTCCATCCTGGGACCATATTTAGGTTTCCATTCATTGAGTCGAATGTGATTTACCAATATTTCTTTGGCATACCTCAAATATTTAAGATATCCTCTTCAGATATTTGATTTTCTGAGTCTTTTTTCCTGGAAATAAGAGCTTGTATTGCTTTAATATGTTCTGTCTTTTTGCTTATGTTCCATATTAATATATTTTCAGAGGTGCTTAGGATGCATCTGTGGAAGCCCATAACCAGGTCTTATCTACCTGAATCACACAATTGGAAATTGTATTTTGCTTGTAATTTCAGGGGAAATATTCATCTTAGGTCCCATTGTGAATAAAGCTTCTCTTAAAAAATCTTCTTGAAAGCCCATGTTCTACTACATTCTGTCTCTTTCAGAAAATTGATCATCTATAGTCTGCAGAAGAGAGAGATTAACTTTGCTCTAGGCAGAATATTCAACAGATATTTTCAGTGCCCAAGCAGGATTTTGTGGATTAAAAGATTCTTAAAAATACATTTTGAAAGAAGTTTAATTTACACGTGATATACATCTATTCTGGTATATATCTAGTGTTTTCTTGTTTGTACATTATGTTGTTTTTATCCATAAATGATAGTCAATTTATACAGCTGTATGGTAGTTTTTAATACCCAATATCAGTTCTGTTAAATTCATGCATTCTTGTGAAAAATAATTTCCACATTACAAAATGTCTTGGAAGATGAATGGGATAAACATAAACTCTAAAAAAAGAACACATCTTATGGAGAAGACAATGCTTTTTGTATGAGTATCTTAATGGATTCCTATATCTGTAAAATCACTGCAAGGTACTGGATGCTGCCAACATGGAAGAGAATATTGAATGTTTTATGTTATAGGAATCTACTTTTAAAATTGCTTTCCTTGCATTCACTTTTATTCTAAGGCCTTGGCTAAGTAATAAAGCAATTAAAACTGAGATACAAATGCCCAATGAGGAAAAAATGAAGTTTTACCACTGAAACACATGCTAAACATGGAACCCAAGAAGAGCAACTTTCTTCATTGAAAAGGTTCACTATAAATCCCTACCTGTAAAATAGATACTTTGGGGAAGCTCTAGCTTTTTCCTTGATTTCTGGATGAAAAGATGCAGGATTTTATCCTGAGTAAGTACAGGAATCAGTACTTACACTGGGGTGAGATGTAGGAATAAATGATATTTGGGTTTTCCTTTAGTATACCAGATACTGTTTATAATATGTGTTTTATTTTCTTTGGCAGCTCAAGCAAATAGTATGTGATGGGTTTGCTTAAACAATGAAAATATATTCACTTCCAATTTTGAGATTAGTAAAAGTCCAAATCAAGGGATCATCCAAGCAGTGTTTCTACAAGGACTGTGTTCTGCGCCTGGCTGTCAGTGACCCTGGTCCTGGGTTCCTCTGTCACATGGCAATGGACATGGCTGCCTCTCTGTCTTATACCTTCCTTACTGGTTCTGTTGACCTTCAGCTCTTGCTTCCTAAGGCTTTCTCTCTATCAATCTGATTTTCATTCTCCTTATATAGGACTCCAGTTATATGATTAAGTCCTTTCCTTATTGGGTTGGGCCACACTTTAACTGAATAACCTCATCAAATGATTCTACCGACAATTGAGTCACACCAACAGGAATTGATTAAGTTTAAAAATATGTTTTTCTGAGGTACATAGCTTCTAATCATCATGGTATGTGATACATTTTCCCCAGAAATGTTATATAAAAACAATCTTTCATGATAGAAGGAGATTTATCTTTCTTACCCAAAAGAAGAGCCATCATATTGAGAACTAAACAATATATTTTGATATATTGTTTTAAATAACAGGCAGGGTGCTTTCACTTTAAAATCCATATCTAGAAAATGTTTAGGGTGAATGAACATATCATCATTTTACTTCAGCCTTTAACCTGCAGCTCATGCAATGGTCCCAAAAGGCTCATATAGCTCAGTAACTTTCATTCAATATAGTAACAAGTAGTTCATTAATACCATATTAATAATTATATTAAAGTCTATTTTTCAGATCCCTCCACTGCCTGAAACATATCATTTTTTTAATATTTCAGTAACCAATTACTTCATAATGTAGCTTTTAAAATTGAGTTGTTCCTACCTGTACCATCTGCACATTTGTTTCTGAAGAAAACACATTACTGCCAATTTTATATTCAAATAACATTCTTACAGAGGTTAGGTGTTCCATTTCTGTAACTTTGCATGTGTTAATAAGCATCTTTTCTAAATCTATTGAATTATATTTAAATGTGTTTTTATATGTTGAATTACTTGATAAGGTATTCTTTAGAAATTTTAAGGTGTATATCTATTGATTTCTAATCCCTAGGGATTGTTAAAATAATACTCTTCTAATTTTTCTTCTCTTTTGTTTTCTTTTTAAAGTTTGATATTGAATTTTATGGATCTTTTAAATATTGCATTATATTTATATTTATGTTTCCATTTAAAGTTACTTTGTGAGGTAGTTAATTAGTCTTGAAATCTAAGAAGTTTGGAACACAGAAGGGTTAAACTGTGGCAGGAGAGAATCATTGGTGTGAGGTGTCAGTGTTGGAGGATACAAGATGGGAAGCTCACCTGGACATACATATATGTCAAATAAGTGTGTTCAAATGTTCATAGGGCATTGTCACAGTAGGTGGGGATTCACACAATAACCGAAGGAATATCAAATTCCCATCCTGGAGAACTTTGCCACATTCTCTAATGCATCAGCAAGAATCCCTTGAGCACAAGGTCAATAAACAATGAGGAAAGATGGTCCAGTGATGGGCCCTTGATATTGATGACTGTGCATATGAACCTTTATTCTTGAAATTGAAACTTAACCTAGTATTATATGGTGCCTAAGAGTTGCCTACTGAAAGCCTCCTTGTTGCTCAAATGTAGCCCCTCTCTAAGCCAAACTCAGTATATAAATACATTATCTTCCCCCCAGCATGAGACACGACTCCCAGGGATGAACCTCCCTGGCACTGAGGGATTACTACCAAGCACCAACTAGGAAGGCACCTGAAAAAAGACCTTGACCAAAAGGGGGAAAATGTAAATACAAATGAGTTTATATGGCTAAAAGACTCAAAGTGAGTCAGGAGGTCAATCCAGAAGTTACAGATTATGCACATCTCAGCAGGAACTCTTTGACTGTTAAAGTAGACACTACCCCAAATAGCAGGTTTCCTGAGGGCTTTGGAGGCATCTAGACACTATAGTTAAGGCAGATAGATCAAGAGCTTGGATCCCTGCCAGTGAGTCCTTCTTTGAAATTTCTGCTCCCCAGAGTGACAGAGTTGGACTCAGTTGTGGTTTCCTTACACATGACTCTTCTGTCCATTTATTTGAACCTATAATTAATACTAGTTTGTAGGTGTACATCCAAGAGACTTATATATTTGGGTTATCTATGTGCCATGTGGGCCCTGAATCTCATTAGAGTTGCAACACCTATTCTCCAGTTAATTGGTCTCACCCAAGACAACTAAAATGGAGGTGATGATGGACAACTACCATACCAAGGAAAGGGGAGTGTCTATAACTGCGAACAAGAAAGTCCCATCCATTGACCTTATGGGATCACAGTCCCCTCTAAACTAGAGGTGGAGTGAACATCACCATCCCAGAATCCTCAGTATTGGGGAATGAACTATGGACTAAAGTAGACTTACTGGTGTTCTATTATAGACTTACTGTGATTCTAGCAATGGAAGAAATTTTATCAATGATGCGGAAGCAGTGGCCACTAGAGGTTATGAGGGCATGGAGAGGGAAAAGCAGGGGTAATACAGGGGCATTTTTGGTACTTGGGAATTGTCCTGAATGACATTGCAATGACAGATACAGATCATTATAAATCTTGCCATAACCTACACAATTGGGTGGGAGAGAGCAGTTTACATGTAAACTACAATGTCAATTTTAATTCATGCTTAGTGGCAATCCTCCAAAATGTGTTCATCAATTGCAATAAATGTACCTCACTAATGAAGGATGCTGTTAATGTAAGAATATGTGGGAAGTGTGGGGAGCAAGGCACAGGGGAATCCCCTGAATTGTTTATGTGACATTTGCATAATCTAAGTATCTTTTTAAAAAAAGTTTTTCTAGGATTAAAAAAGTCACCAATTTCATTTCTAACTTAGAATAGGAAGATTATTTTGTCAATATATTCATGATTTTTGAATTTCATTTCTATATTAAAATAAATGTTCTTGAAATATCCTCAAATATCCTAATTTTTTTAAAAGTTTCCGTTTAAATATGTATATATATGTGTGTGTGCATTTTTGTATATACTTATTTTTGTATTATCAATTCAGATATATTTAACCTAAGATGTATTTTTCTCATAGCAAAACATCCTTTATCACTTTGAGATATATTTACTAAATGTTTTATAATGGACTATCACTCAGCTCTAAGAAGGAAAAAAAAAAGTGCTAACACACAGGAAAACATGGATGAATCTTGAAGACCTTATGTTGAGTGAAGCAAGCCAGGCATTGAAGGATGAAAAGTACATGACCTCACTGATATGAATTAAGCAGTCTCTGAGAATTATTATCTGAAAGATAGGTTTACAAGAAAGAGAAAGAGAGAGAAAGTTATGAGCCATCACCCAAATGGATGTAATCTATGGTAAAGTGACAGAGTGTATTTGCATATTGAAGGGATAGGACAGGTGGGTAGTGAGATTATTGGGTTTGGTGGTGCAGGGTTGACAGGTGGGTAGATTAGGAAGGGTGGGTTAGAGTAGGGTTAGAGTACCCAGGGTACTAGGGGGAGAGATAGGAGAGGGACCAGGTGAACACTTGAGATTTGTGGGAATGAGGTTGAAAGTACAGAGGTGGGAAAGCTCTTATGGCAATATGACAAGGAAGGGTCACTGGTTTAGCGTGTTGGTTGGGGATGGTATCCGGGATAGGGAGCATCTGGAGCAGGCTTCTAGGGAGTGTGTGAGTGTTCATCCTGTCATAATGTGTTGTATCACTTGGTGGAGACCTAGGCAATTTGCTCAGAAATAGACAGGTGGGCATCTCTTAAGAGCAAAGGAAGTTCCTAATAGGGGAGGACAAACCAGTGGGTCAAGACCTCTTTTTGCATCTAACTATGAATCTTGTCATCCAATGACTCAAGCCAGGGGGTTGTCATGGGCCCTGGGGGGATGAGGAGGGAGGAACCGAATAGATCAAAGAGGGGGTATTTAGTGGTCAGTGGAAATGTTTTTCGTTACCTTACAGTGATTGACACAGGACATGGTAAATATCATCAAAATTTATGAAAGTGTACAGTTTAAAATGGAAACCATACTGTAAACCATTGACAATGTTTAGTAGCTAAGTTTCACTATCTGTATATTAGTTATAACAATGTTACCATCCACATTCAAAAAGGTTTTAATATAGGATGAGGAAAGGAGGAGGAGGTTGGGTATATGAGAGTCTCTTATATTCTGGGTGTGACTTTGCTGTGAGCTAAAACTTCTTTGAAAATTAAATGAAAAATAGTGAGACACTGGGGAGTGAGAGGGCGAAGGTGCAATGGTACAGACTGGACAGCAGATATTGCAGTGATAAAAGGCAAAATGTCAAAAAAAAGTTTTTTTTAAACTTTTCCCCCACTTTTTAAATATCCCAATCCTTTAATTTTATTCTAGTTTTTTTTTTTTAAGTTTTCATGTATTTTCTCTCTCACATTTAAACTTACCATTATTATTTCATTTTCCTATTAACTATATTTGGCTCTTGTATTGCCTTCATCTTTAAGGAAGCTTTGGATCACAGAAGGGTTACAACTGGGGTGGGAGAGTATCATTGGTGGGGGGATGTCAGGGATGGCGGTGCATGGGAAGAAGCTCACCTGAATATATGTAGAAGGTTTATAAAATTGTTCAGATGTTCACAGTTCATGGTCACGGTGGGTGGAGAATCACTTAATAAATGAGGGAATACTGAATTCCCATCCTAGAGAGCTCTGCCACAATCTCCAAGGGAGCAACAACAGTTCCCTAAGTTCAGGGGCAGTGTCTGGCAAAGGGGGATGATCCACTGATGGGCTCTTGTTATTAATTATAATTGTTATTAATAATAATTATTATTAATAATATTATTATCTTGTTATTATTAATAACTAGCCTTATGAGTCTTTGCTCTTGAAATTGAAACTTCACCTATTCTTATGGGGTTCCTAAGGGTTGCCTCATGAGAACTTTCTTGTTGCTCAAATGTGGCCTCTCTTTAAGCCAAATTCAGCATATGAATGCATTACCTTCCTCCCAGCATGGGACTTGACTCCCAGAGATGAGCCTTCCTGACAATGAGGGATTACTACCAAGTGCCAATTGGCAATATGACTGGAAAAAGATCTTGAATTAAAGTGGGGAAAGCTAAAGACAAATGAGTTTATATGGCTAAGAGACTCCAAAGTGAGTCGGGAGGTCATCCCAGAGGTAACGTTTATGCAAATCTCAGTAGGACCTCATAGGCTTCCAATGTGGATATTACCTCGAATAGAGGGTCTTCTGAGGATTCTGTAGACACCCAGGTCCTATTTCAGGGTGGATAGCTGTGGAGTTTGATGCCTTATCATTGGGCCCTACTTTGGAATCTGTGCTCCTGACAGTGACAGATTTGGACTCAAATATGTCTTCCCTGCATATAGTCCATCTGTCCCTTCTATTCAAACTTATATGTGGTGCTGGAGTTTGTAGGTGTACTTCCAGATACTGGAGGCTTTGGGCTTTCCATGTGCCAGCTGTGCCTGGAAACTTGGTGGAGCTGCAACTCCTGCTCTACAACTCAATGGACTCACCCAGGACACCTGGCGGGGAGATGATGATGGACAATGGCCATCCTAGGGATTGGAGAGAGTGTGCAGCTGCAGGCAAGATAATCCCATCCATCTTATACATGGGATATAAGTCCTCTCTCACTTGGAGTTGGAGTGGACATCACCATTCCAGATTCCTCAGGATTGGGGGAAGAGTTATGGAGTACAGTTGACTTACAGGTATTCTGTTATAGACATATTGTGATTTAAGCAATGGAAGAAACTACAACAGTAATGTGGAGCCTGTGGCCACTGGATGCTTTGGGGACAGGGAGAGGGAAAGGCAGTTGTAATACAGGGGCTTTTTAGGGACTTGAGAATTACCCTGAGTGACATTGCAATGACAGATATAGGCCATTTTATATCATCATATAACATGCAGAACTGTGTGGGAGAGAGTGTGGTCTACAATGTGAACTATGGTCCATGCTTAATGGCAAAGCCCCAGGATGTGTATATCCATTGCAGGTGATGTGCCACACTAATGAAGGATGTTTACTTGGGAAGTTGTGGGAGGTGTGGGAGGTGGGACATATGGAAATCTCTATAATTTTTGTGTAAATTTATGTAATCTAAGTGTCTTTAAAAAATTATTAAAAAGTAGTGAAAGTGTAAAAAAAAAGTCACACTGTGCTCTTGTCTCAGTATATTTGCATCAATTAAAAGTTTCTCTTTGCTCTTTTTCAAATTTAGAATTTCTTCTAATAATGAGTAGACTTGAGTATCTGTTTAAAATCGTGAATGAACTTGAAGACCTCATATTCAATGACATAAGCCAGACACAAAAGGAAAAATAATGCATGATCTCATTTTTTGTAAATAATTAGAATAGACAAATCATAGAGTCGGAATCTAGACTATAGGTTCTTAGGAGATTGCATGGATATAGGAAATGGGAAATTAAGGTTAAAATATAAAAGGTTCTCATTTGGAAAGATGGAAATTTTTGGTAATGTATGGTGGTGAAGGTAATTTTAATGTAATTAAAAGCCCTAAAAAATATAAACGAATGTGGTTAAAAAGGGAAGTGTTACATTATGTATATATGGTAACAGAATATGTATTAAAGAAAATCCATTGAACTACACTACACAAACAGTGAAACCATGGAATAAAGTTAATATTACAATTATAAAAATGTGCTATCATGAATTGTACCAAATGTTCCACACAAATGCAAGGTATTAATAATAGAGTGGTATATAGGAATCCTGTATTTTATACATGATTGTCTGTCAACCAACAACATCTCTAATAAAGAAAAAATATAAAAAATAAAAGCATAGAAATAAAAAATAAATTGCAAATGAGGCAATTGAAACTCTTTGTATCTTTGTACCTGGGAGTTACCTGGCTGCTGACATTTTCTGTAGTTAAATGTGAGTGCATAAAGGACAACAATTTGTAGTGAGCCCCAAATTGCAACACTCAACCCTCTCAGGCTTCAATTCACAAATGCTGTCAACAGTTTCTCCCTGACAGTTTACTCATTTCCAGTTCAATAAAGGAGACCCTTCAGATTTTTTTTTTTTAAGATTCATTTATTTATCCCCCCCTTGCTTCTTGTATTTTACTGTGTCCATTCACTGTGTGTCTCTTCCGTGTCTGCTTATCTCCCCCTTGCTGTGAGGTCCTGCTGCATCAGCCCACCGCGCCGCACGGGCCAGCCTGCTCTCACAAGGAGGCCCCGGGAAGTGAACCAGGGGCCTCCCGCATGGTAAACCAGGGCTCTATCGATTGAGCCACACCCGCTTCCTGCTGTGAGGTCTTGCTGCATCAGCTTACCGCACCTGGGCGGGCGGCCTGCCCTCACAAGGAGGCCCAGGGAAGCGAACCCGGGGCCTCCCATATGGTAAATGGGAGCTCTATCCATTGAACCACACCTGCTTCCCCCTTCAGATGTTTTTAACCTGCACATGGCTGCCTGCTGACTCTTCCTTGTGTTAACAGGATGAGGCTAAGATAAAATTTTTAGAATTACACAATCTTTCCCTCTTCCACAGGCTGTATATTTCTTATTTTTAAAGTGACCAACAACAACAACCCCTCTTTCTATTTCCAGATATACTATTGGCCTAAGACTTCTTTACCCATTCTATATACACTGATATTTATGTGTTCTCTTCCAAAATTATTAAGATCCATCCATGAGTACCTTATCCTTGTGTCCATCACAGATGTTCATAAGTTTTTACTGTATGTATAGTTACTTTACTGTTTCATTTTCAGGATAAGTTGTAAATATAATTACCTTGGACTAAAATCCAACTGAAGATTTTAAGGCAAGGTATTAAATGAAGATGCTTGCTTTATGTATCAAAAAATAAATTGGTGAATGGATAAGAAAATAGGAAGAATGTTGTAGGATATCAGTCATTTGATGCTCAGAAACACTCTGGTCTTAGTGATGAGATCTCCAAGCCTTTATACTTGTCCTAAAGTACTTATTTTCCATTTCTTCCCTACAATAACATATTAAAGTCATGGCTTCAGCTTTAGTTAATCTTCATGCTCCAGGTTAGAAATATGACTGCACCCATCCTTCTAGGACTTAGGAAATGTAAGGTATACATTTGTCAGAGGTATAAACCAAAAATACACTGGTGTTCTATGGTCCTTTAGTCCCTATTTGTACTATGAATGGATATTAAGTCCTCAGTATGTCCAAGAGCTCACAGGCAGCTTCTCAAATACTGAACAGCTGAGAAGCAAGACCTTGTTCCAGAAGTATAGCAATGATGCACATTTATTCTACATCATACAGAAAAAAAAGCTATAATCTTGGAAATGTAATTAGATGCAGTGAGCCAATTTTAAGGGAGAAAATAGAATATTTAGGAGTAACTTCATTATTCCTTTTGTTATAAGTAATCACCTTTCTGACTTTAAATATTGCACCAATTTGTGACCAGTAGTTTCAATGGTGAACAACAACAAACATTTGTTTGTTGCTAAAAATTCATGCCTCTTGTGTGTTGCCTATACACATCTTTATTTTTAATAGAGTATCCTTAGGTAGTTTTTATTAATCTTAATATTATAGTCTTCCTTCATATAAGAAATTAATGGTCTAGTACTGCATTGACATAAGGCTTGTTATAGTCAGAGAAAAAAGAAATGCCAAAGGAAGGAAAGAGTGAGAATTTAAGAGATGGATTAAGTTTGGTATAGTCTGCTTTCTATTTGACTTTTGGGTGGTTGCTCTGTCTATTTGAGTACAGAGCGAAGAGTTGTAGTGAATACATAATTGACATGAATCCTCAGTGATAAGTACATCTACATTGATGTATTGAGGATTCACTCAAGTATAACATAGCTTAAGCCAAGTAATGCAATGATGTGTTTTATATCTTGTGTAAGAAATGTTTTTCTACCCTGAGATCATGAGAAACTGCTCCTTTGTAAGCATCTAAAGCTATTATAATGTTGACTTTTATGTTGACTCATTTTATCTACATCACTTTTGTATGTTGAGAGATGTGCAAAAATTTCATTCTATCCAAACACTATTTACTGAAAACTATATATTATTAGTACTCTACTATCACACACTACTTATGTCTATATGACCAGGTCAGTAGCTGTGACCATTTTTCTGTTTCACTGGCATCTGTTTATTTCTATAATCAAATCATGTAAATTCATACAATTGTAATATAAATTGTATTTGTGAAAATGATAATTAAAATTGAAATAATTTTATTTTCTTCATGACCAAAAATCTTCAAGGAAAGCAGAAAGAAATTGTTGAATTTAAGATGTAGATTTTTAAAAGGAGATATTTTTTTCTTCCAAAAGAATAGATAATGCTGTAGAGAAATATGACAAGGAAGAATGCTATAAATAATATTACTTTATTGGATAGAATGAAGGTTTTCTAGGAATAAATACCAAAAGACATATTTGACTTAGAAATTGTATTTATGAAGAGGTGCATTAAAGTCATGATGTTTTGTATGACTTTTTTTTAAAGATCCATTTTACTTATTTATTTCTCACCCCCTCATTGTTTGCACTTGCTGTCTGCTGTGTCTGTTCATTGTGTGATCTCTGTGTCTGCTTTTCTTCTTTTATAGGAGACCCCAAGAACCAAAGGCAGGGCTGCCTATGTGGGAGGGAGGTATCCAATTGCTTGAGTCACATCTGCTCCTTGCTTGTTGTGTCTCTCATTGTGTTTCCTCCTTCTGTCCTCTTGTTGAATCAGCTTGTTGTGTCAACTCAGAGCATCATCTCACTGTCTTGCTCATTTTCTTTAGGAGGCACTGGGAACTGAACCCAGGACCTCCCATGTGGTAGGAAGGCACCCAGCTGCTTAAGCTACATCTGCTTCCCTGTTTTGTATGCCTTTTTAACTAGAGGAAAGTTGTACTTTTGTGATAACAAACACATATAGTTAGAATCAATGTAGTTGAGAAATCATGGCCAAATATAACTCAACTGACAGTAATCTCAAGGAAATAAAGATTGATGGATATTTGTTTACTTTGTTGAACAAAGCTTTATACACCAAATGTATAGTATTAATTGCAAAATTATAGTATTAATTGCAACAGAAGAATCTACCATATCCAAATCACATTTAGTGCCTAACCCATAATTCAACATTTTAACTTAATGTAAATACCCCAGAATATTAGAAGTTACTCTGTTCCCTCTCTTTTCTTCATCTTTTCTTTCACCTTACAGGTAATATCACCCCTGACTAGAAATGCAAGTTCATAGCTTGAATGTCCAAATATAATACTTAAATTCTTGTTAATAAAATTATTCAGAACATCACCTGCCCGTTCTGAAGTTCCCCTTTCTGCAGTATCCTTCTAATAAGGGTTTTAGTGTCTCAATTCATTAATAACAAACTTGGCCAGTTGACATTCTTTGTACAATAAAATGTGAGAAAAACTTAGAAGTGTATATTTAAGACCTAATATATCTGTACTTGTTTAGGTTATATATTCATTCTAACGTGAAAACAACACAATCCCATAAACAGTGAGTTCCAACAGACTGGTTATAGAAGGTTTATGGCATGGAGAAAAGCCACAGTCAAAACAAAAAGGATGTGTGTCATAAGTGTTAAATAATCTGTGTTGTGCAAATATTCTCACTGACCTGATTTTGTGATAATCAGGGTAGGCTAAAAATTCGCTATATTAGAAACCATGCATGTGTCCCCAGACCTAGTTTTTCTCCCTAGGTCTGGTTTTTGGAATGTTGGTGATAAACTAAGCCTAATTTATTATATGACCATCCTGTATGGGAAATGACTGTAACTCTAGGTATCTTTGGTCAACCTTAAGAGATATAACAGGGGAACACATGTGGCTCAAATGGTTAGGCATCTGTCTCCCATATGGAGGGACCTGGGTTTGGTCCCTGGGACATTCTGATAAAAATAAAAATGAAAAATATAGAAGGCACATGGGCCACCAGACCCTGTGTGCAGGTGCGCTGCCAGGCCCTGCACATGGGTGAGCTGCCAGGCTCTGTGAGCAGATTAGCCATCAGTCCCCATGCGTGGGTGCACTGCCAGTCACCACTAGTGGGTGAGTCACTAGGCCACATGTGTGGGTGCGTTGCCAGGTCCCATGAGCCACGCAGCAACATGATGATGTAACAGGAAACTGACACAAGGGAGAGCCAAGATGAGACACACCGAAAACCAGGAACTAAGGTGGTGCCGGCAATAGGATGCCTCTCTCCCACATCAAAGGTTCTAAGGATCAAATCCCAGTGAAGATAGGAGGAGAAGGATGAGAAGAGAGGGCAGGAAACAGACACAGAGTCACCTAGCAAATGGACACAAAAACAGCAAAAACGGGGCAGGGGTGAAAATGGATAAAAGTAAATAAATAAATAAATAAATCCTTTTAAAAAAATGTATCATGAAGGAAGATAAGGACTACAGTTAGTAGTAATACTTCGACAATGCTCATTCATGATATGTTAACAAATATTTGACAGCAATGCGGGGTGGTTGTGGGGGTGTGATGTGTGGGAGCCCTGTATGATGTTATGCATGTTTGTTTTGTAAGTTCACGATGTTTGCTGAACACTTATAGTTTATGTATGTTCATGTATGAATGATATACTTCAATAAATTGTTTAAAATATATTAATCTGTGTTGCTCTGAATTCCAAGACAATATTTCTGTTTACTACATTTTGACCTGTTTTTTTGTTTCTTATTGATATAATACCAAACATTTTGTCAAGTCAGCAGTATCTACTTATTCATACACACCCCAGTGATACATAATAATTTCCCTTGCCATCCTCATGAACATTTGGGGATCCCAGATTTATATTTTCCCATATACTGACACAAATTACTTTCCAGCAAACAGATGACATGGAAGAGACCATCATTTACTAATCCTCTTCAACACATAGAGTTGGTATCATTGTTAATTACATGCACAGTTTGGAAAGATTCTCTCATTTCCCTGAAATTACATAGCATGGCAGCTTCCTGAGTGTTCTCATCAAGTACAGCTCTGCCTGTTGTGGCATTAGAACACTGTTGAGTGGCTGAACATTCCTGATGAGTAAATTGTTTCCCTGGTGAATTTTTCAACACCATCTTAATGTCAACTTAGGTGATGATCTTAAATGGAAGAGATGGAGCACACATTAAAGAGAAAGTAATTTGAAAAGGTTTCAGAGAACTCAGATATAAACATGAAAATGAGAAGACAAAGTATTCATATAAAAATAGTTTAGTAGCTGTAGCACTTTGAGATAATTTTATGAATCTCAAAAAGAGAAAACTTATGCTTAGAAACTAATATATTCCTCTGGGTATGATACCCTTTGATTGAATTAAATTCAGCCAAGGTGCCTTTGATTATATTATCTGTTAAAATTAGAGCATTTTGATTCAATCAGTTCATTACGGCATGACTCAGGTTGAGGATCTGCCTTCTTGCTGCATCTGATCTAAATAGACAATCATTCAAGAAGACACATGGAAGAGAGAACACCTTCATTTTTTGTTCTGCCATGTGACAGAAAGGAGAAAGCACAGACAGTGAAAGCCCTGGGGAGAGATGAACCATTTTTCCTTAGAGTTTACAGCTGACATTGGGAAGAGAGCTGAGACTGATATAGGAATCCCTGAGAAACAGGTCCTATTCCAGCCTGCAGTTGAAATTGGGAAGAAGCAGAGCCTCAAGAGGTAGAGGAAGTCCAGCTGGGAAGACAGAGACCAGCCAGAGATTGGCAACCATCATGCCCCCACACATGTTAACTGACTTTGGTGAGAAAGCAACTTTGGTAAGTTGGACTTTTTATAACCTTGTAACTGTAAGCCTTTACCACAAATAAATACCATTTGTAAAAGCCAAAAGATTTCTGGTACTTTGCATCAGCAGCCTTTTAGTGAACTAATATAGTATTTTCAGTAATGTTGTGAAAATAGTTTTCGGCACACAAACAGACTTCTTTAGATGATGTTTTAACCAATGATGGTGTTTGTTTCTAGGACATGCACATTAAAAGAACTCACTGTCCCAGTCTTGGCCCTTGATGGCCTTTAGGAAATCACAACTGCTTAACTGTTTTGATGTCTAATGCCTTTTAAGCACAATGAACTCTCCCATTACCAACAGTGAAGCACTACAGGGGGCAACTGTGACATGGTGTGTGAATGTTATAAAAATGTCATTGAGATACATTTTTAAATGTAATGTTATATGAGATGGTCATATGATATGTACAAATCATGGTGAAATGTGCCAGTGGTAGTAACAGTGTAAAGCTTGTAATTCATAATATTTATAATAAAATAATCATATACTTAAGAATAAACTTAACTAAAGACATAAAGGACTTATACACAGAAAACTAAACAATATTGTTAAATGAAATCAAAGAAGACCTAAATAAATGGAAGAATATTCCATGTTCATGGATTGGAAGACTAAACATCATTAAGATGTCTGTCCCACTCAAATTGATTTACAGATTTAATGCAATCCCAATAAAAATTACAACATTTTTTAACTGAATTGGAAAAGCTAATTATGAAATTTATTTGGAAGGGCAAGATGCCCTGAATTGCCAGAATAGTTATTGAAAATCAAAAACAAAATTGGATGAATCATGCTGAATTTAAAGTATACTGCAAAGCTACAATGATCAAAACCGCATGGTACAATTTCATTACTTCAAAAAGTATGGCTCCACACCTCGTAGAATTCCTTCCCCAGCCCTACAAAACCATTAATCTAATTTCATCTTTAACAAGAGTTTTATATTTACATTTTATATAAAGGATATCATACAATATGTAGTACACTGTATCTGCTCTCCTTCACAAGTATAAAGGGTTTTGTTTTGTTTTTTGTTTCTGTTTTTTTTTTTTTT
>JAQZBX010023532.1:0-24932 GCA_029593785.1 Cabassous unicinctus | reverse complement strand
CAAGCTAAAGAAGAAAACCATATGATTACATCAATTGATGCAGAGTAAGCATTTGACAAATTTCAACATCCATTCATAATAAAAAACTCAAGAAAATTAGGAATAGTGTGGAGTTCCTGAACTTGATAAAGAGTATCTACATAATAAAAATCAAAACAAACAAAAAACCCCACACAATCAACATTATATTTAATGGAGAAAGACTGAATCTTTTACCCTTAAAATCAGAGACAAGGCAATAATGTCCATTTTCTTCACTGCTTTTCAACATAGTGCCAGAAGTTCTATATAATGCAATCGGGCAAGAAAAGTTAATTAAAAGGATACAGGACAGAAAAGAAGAAATAAAATTATCCTTACTTGAAGATTATGTGATCATCTATGTACAAAATCCCAAGACATACCCCACAAAAAGCCTTCCTAAAACTAATAAGTTTAGCAAACTTTCAGGATACAAGAAAACATACAAAAACCAATTGTATTTCAAAATAATAGCAATGAACATGTGGACACTGGAATTAAAAGTATAAAAACACTTGTAATTACTAAAAATTAGAAAATATTAGGTATAAATCAACAAAACAGGCACAGGACTTATATGCTGAAAACTACAAAATGATGGTGAAAGCAATCAAAGAACATAAAAAATAAATAGAGAAATATGCCCAGTTCATGGATTGGAAGGCTCAGCATAGTAAAGATGTCCATTACCCAAAAACTGATGTACAAGTTTAATGAAATGCCTATCAAAATCCCAGCATTATTTTTGTGGATATAGACCAGATCATTCTAAACTTTATACAGAATGGCAAAGGAACTAGAATAACTAAAGGAACTTTTAAAAAGCAGAATAAAGTAGGAGAAATCATTCTACCCCATTTTCAAAATTTATTAAATAGCTACAATAATCAAGTAATGTATCTGAAGCAATTGGACATTGGTAGGAAAAAAAACAAATGAACCTCAACCTACGTTTCAAACCTTATACAAAAATTAACTCAAAATGAATCATGTAATTAAATGTGGTTTAAAATAACATTGTTTATGATTTAAAAAATTATATCATGCCCATGTCAGGGAATAAACTGCTCTGGAGCGCGCTGTATTTTGGGGGGAGGAAAATGGTAGGGTATCGTTTCTTTGATTAGGTAGGGCAGAGAGTGAACACTTGTCTTAACACATTCCTTGAAGACAACACCCAATCTTACAAACTCTATAAATACAGGCAACTCAGAAAAGTCTCAAGCTGAGAGGAGGAGTTTTAAAATCAAAACTCATTCTTTTACCACTGTAGCAAAAGTTTATAAAGAGAGGTTTAGAGATAGTCACTTTTTCTTAGCCTGTCCATTTAGCATCCATTTTATGACTGATGTCATTCAGCCATGGTGAGGAGGGAACAAGGGATATAGACCAGCTAAATTGGAGATAGACCAATAGTAGAGTAACTAGTAACATATAACTATTTAAATATAAATTAATTTACATTAACCTAAATGAAAATTCAGCTCCTCTGTTCTAGCTGCATATCAAGGGTTCAGTACCCTTGAGATGGGCTGTGACTAGTGACCACCATGTGGGACAAAGCAAATATAGATCATTTTCATCATCTCAGAAAATTCTACTGGACAACACTGTTGTCTAGAGTATGGTTTCTCCAGTCTCAAATCCCGTTCTAATAAACTATATATTATATTCAAGTACAAATGCTTTTTTCTTTCATCAGAAGTTTGTACTCCATGTTATTAACACAGATCAATATTTCCGGTTTGTCTGACAATATTAAGTTTCAGGATGTTACTAGTATTTTTTAAACCTTTAAAGGCCTGTTGATATTTTATTTTTGAATGCAGTTAACAAATCAATGCCCTATTGAAACACAATTTTTGTCAATCAAATGAGATTTTAGTGATTTGCCCTATGTCCTAAAAAGATTAAAGTCATCTAAGCACAAAACCCCACTTTTTTCCAAACATTTGTTAACTTTCATAAAATTACATTGAATTTCCAATTTTTATAATTGTACCAATTCAGGCCAATAATTTTTCCTTATAATCTTTAATAAAAGCTTTATTGAGATATAATTTATATCTCATTAAGATTGCCCTTTTAAAGTGTACAATTCAGTGGTTTTTAGGACATTCACAGAGTTTTGAAACCATAGCCATAATCACTTATCTCCCATTATCATCACCCCAAAAGAAATCCTGTAGCTATTTGCAATCAGTCCCCATTGCCACCCACCCCCTCCAGATCCTGAATGCCACTAATCTGCACTCTTGCCTCTATGTGTTTGCCTATTCTGGACCATTCACAGAAATGGAATCAGGCAATAAGTGGTCATTTATGACTAGCTCCTTTCACCTAGCATGATGTTTCCAAGGTTTGTGAATGTTACAGCATGTATCAGAACTCCATCCCTTTTATTGCCAAATAATATTCCAGTTTTGGAAATACTACACTTTTAATCCATTCATCAGATGGTGGATACTTGTTTGTTTGTTTTTTTCTTTATTTTACTGGGAGGTCCCGGGGATTGAACCCAGGTCCCTCCATGTGGGAGACGGACACCCAACCATTTGAGCGACAACTGCCCCCATTTGTTTGTTTTTTACTTCTTTGCTATGATAAATAATGCTTTTATGAATATTCCTTTATGAGGTTTTTGTTTGTTTTGTTTTCGTGGATATATGTTGTCATTTATCTTGAGTATATGCTGAGGAGTGGAATTGCTGGGTGATACGGTAATTCTATGTTTAATATTTTAAGGAATTTCCAAGCTGTTTCTCAAAGTGACCACATCTTAATATGTTCCCACCAGCAATGTGTGAAGGTTCCAATTTCTCTCCACCCTCCCTAACTCTTTTTATTATCTTTTTTATTTACCTTCAAAGTGGGTTTAAAGTAGTATCTCATTGTGCTTTTGAAGTGCATTTCCCAAATGACTAATGATACTAAAGCATATTTTCATATCTTCTTATTTTTTATTTATAAGAGCTTTTATATGTTCTAGATATGTCACTTATTATATATATGGTTTGTAAATATTGTTTTTTATTATGTTGCTTGTCTTTTCACTTTCTAAATGATGTTCTCTGAAACATAAAGATTTATAATTTTGATAATGTCCAATTTATCTGTTTTCTTTTGTCACTTGTGCCTTTGGTGTCACATTTAAGAAACCATTGCTTAATGCAAGGTCATGAAGATTTTTTCCTATAATTTCTTCTGAGACTTTTAATATTTTAGCTCTTACATTTAGTTCTATGATCCATATTCAGTTAACTTCTGTGTATCATGTAAGGAAGAAGTCTAACTCCATTATTTTGCATGTAGAATCTAGTTTTACAAGTAGAATTTATTGAAAAGATTATTCCCACTAAACTGGCTCAGCACTCTTTTTGAAAATTGGCCATAAATGTAAGGACTTATTTCTAGATTCTTAGTTCTTTTCCATTGATATATGCCTATTTTTTTATGCCAGCACCACACTGTTTTGTAACACTCTAATTTTGTTTTGAAACTGGGAAATATGAGTCCTCCAACTTTGTCCTTTCTTTTCAAGATGGTTTTGGCTCTTCTGAATCTCTTACATTTCCATATGAATTTTTTAAGAATGACTTGTAAATTTATGCAAATATCTGTGATATTGATCATGCTTGTTTTGCATGTATAGATCAATTTGAGAAATATTGCTATCTTAAAAATATTGTCTTCCAGTCTTCAAGTCTACAAAATGTCTTTCTGTTGATTTGAGATAATTTTAATTTCTTTCAATGATGTTGTATTTCCAGTGTACATCTTTAATTTCTTTTGTGAAATTTATTTCCAACTATTTTATTCTTTTTCATATTGTGCTCAAAGGAATACATTTTTTTTTTAATTTAATTTTTGCATGTTATTACCTGGTGTATAGAAATACAACTGGATTTGTTATGTTGACCTTATATCCAACAACCTTGTTTATTTGTTACAGTTATCTATTTTTTGTGGATTCCTTAGTATTTTCTATATTCAAGATAATATCATCTGAGGATAGAGATAGTTTTACTTATTCATTTCTAAACTGAATGCCATTTATTTGTTTTTGTTGTTGTTTTCCTAATTTGTCTGGCTAGAACCCCTGGTACAATTGCAAATAGAAGTGTCAAGATCAGGCAGCTGTCTTGCTCCTGATCTTGGAGAAAAGCATTCACTTCTCCACCATTAAGTGTGATGCTAGCATGGGCTTTTTCTTAGCTGTCTTTTAACATTTTGAGGAAGTTCCCTTCTGTTCCTCCATTGATGAGAGTTTTTTTTTATCAAGATAGAGTGTTGTATTTTATCAATTTATTATATGTTTATTGAAATGATCATAAGCTTTTTGTACCTTATGATAGTAACATAGTATATTAAATTAATAGATTTTGAATGTTGAACCATCATTGCTTTCCTGAGATAAATTCCACTTGGTTATGTTGTATAATCCTTTTCATTCTATAGGATTCCATTTCCTAGTGTTTTCTTGAGGATTTTTGTTTTTATATTCATAGGGGATATTGGTCCATAGTTTTCTTTTCTTGTGATATCTTTTTCTGGTTTTGGTATTAAGGTAATACTGGCCTCCTAAAATGAGTTATGGAATAGTCTCTCCTCTTATACTTTCTGGAAGATTTTGTAAATGATTGGTATTAATTCTTCTCTAAAAAATTGTTAGGATACACCAGTGAAGCCATCTGGACAGGGGTTTTCCTTTGTAGCAAAGTTTTTTAATGTCTAATTCAATCTCTTCACTTGTTATATATCTATTCAGATTTTCTATTTCTTGTTAAATGAGTTTTGGTAGTTTGTGTATTTCTAGGAATTTGTCTTTTTCATATAGTTTGATTGGTTGACATGCAATTTTTCATAGTATTCCCTTATTCTCATTTTTATTTTTGTAATTTTGGTAGTAGTGGCCCCTCTTTCATTCTTGATTTTAGTATTTGGGATTTTTTTTCTTTTTCTTTTGGTCAATCAAGTTAAAGGGTATGCCAATTTTGATGAGCTTTTCAAAGAATCAATTTTTGGTTTCATTGATTTTCTCAGTTGCCTTTCTATTCTCTAATTCATTGATTTCTGCTCTATTTTTTATTATTTCTTTTCCTCTACCTGCTTTAGGATTCATATGCTCTTTTTTCTAGTTTCTGAAGGTAGAATATTAGGTTATTTATTTGAGGTTTGTCTTCTTTTTAAATATATTTTTATTTATTAGAGAAGTTGTGGATTTACAGAACAATCATGCATAAAATACAGGATTCCATATACCACCCCAACAACACCACCTTGCATTGGTGTGAAACATTTGTTAAAATTGATAATAGCACATTTATATGACTGTACTATTAATTAAAACCCATAGCTTAACTTAGGGTTCACTGTTTATATAGTGTAATTCCATGTATTTCTTTTTAAAAAATTTTATTCTGCTACCGTATATACAATCTAACATTTCCCCTTTTCTAAAAATATGGTTACTCCAGTGGCAACCTCAGTTGAAATGAAAATATTTCCCAAAGATGTACTGTTGTTATATCAGAGGTTTTACTCTGTACTATCAGCACAGGTTTTTACTTTACAAATATTTATCTTATGCATTAAATCCTCAGAATATTGATAGCTATTATTGTAAAAAGGTTTCTAACATTATTTGTTCCCAGGTTCTCTCTAAGTTAATTAAAAGGGCATGTGGCAAGCCTTCTCAATATATTTAGAATGTTTATGCACATTATAACTCTTCAGATGTCTAGTGTGAAAAGATTCCTGAAGTACTTTAACCAAATAACAGGCCTATCTGTTCCCTCTACTTTGTCCTCTCTATGCTTTTTGTAAGTTATTAAAACCAAATTTCTCAGCAACAGGAAAACTTTTTTAAAAATTATACCAACTAATTCAGGGAAATAATGAATAGCTAAGATGTAGTATTATTGTTTATCAATCACAGCAGTATTTATATTGGTTCTTAAATCCCAAAAGATGAGGGAGAGTGATGGATATTATGTTCCCAACAAGTGTAACTTAAGGAACATTATTCCCATCCCTTGATCCAAGTTAATATTTACTGAGTACCTACTAAGGGCAGGCAACATGCTAGGCACATTTGTGAATGGGATTTCATTTAGTCCTCCTGATAATTCCATGAGGGAGGTCTTGCTAGTCCCCTTCTGATCAGATCGTTTAAATGGTTGCCCAAGTTATAGAGCTAGTAAGTGGTGGAGCTCTTCAGCTACCGCCCACACCAATTCAATTGGTCCTTCTTGGTGGGAGGAAAAGGAAATTTTTACACTTATACAAAGAGTAAAAGCTGGAATAGATACACCTATTAAAAAGGATCATGAAACGGAGTGATTGATGCACAACAATTCAGAAATCCAGCTGGACACATGTGTGCTTCTTTGGTTAGGGTTCAGCCTTACTATCTGGGAGTGATTCTGTGCAGCTCTTGGCTTTGCCTCTTTGCCTCCTGGTTTTGTATTTTGAATCATCCCTCTTTTCCTCCCTTAAAAACAATTTTCTTAAAATCTTTGTGTGTTTCCTCTGAATGTTGTGGGGTTCAGTTCATTAAAAGAAAGCCACACCTGAAAATCACTTCTCTTGAACTGAGAGCCAGGGTGCTGGCCTTAAGACACTTAAAAGTTTTTTTTTGTTTTTTGTTTTTTTTTTGTCTTTTTTAGAAGGCCTATGAAGCATGGCTCTAAATCTTAACAAAGGGCCTTTCTGTCCTGAGGTCATTTCTTATTTTGAGAGGCATTTGCCTTTTGGGTAGGCTGGAAATGAGAAAAGTCTTCATTTTAAGCCCAGAAAATCCTGGCTTATTTAAATTTCGTATACATTTTGTTTGAATCCTTAACATTTCCTTGTTTTTATATTATCGTATATAACTAAAAGAAATCAAATGGCACTTTAAATATTCTGCCTGGAAATTTTCTTTCCCCAAATCACCTAGTCATTATTTGTATTTCATATTTTCCATTTCACTCCAGATGACCATGTTGCCAAATTTTCTGCTGCCACATTATAAGAGTTGCCTTTCATCCTGATTCTAATAATAATTTCCTCTCTGTCCTTTCAGCCTTCACCAGCAGTTTGCCTGGGCAGCCTTTCACGTTACAGCTTCCGGCCCAGTCCAGTATCAATGTCACATATTTTAAGCATTGATTACAGAAGAACCACACTTCCGGGTACCAAATTCTGTTCAAATCAGCTATTATCTGTAACAAAATACTCCAAAACTTAGTGGCTCAAGTTAGAAACACTATAGGTCAATTATTTGGCAGGACTTGGCTGAGTTATTCTTCTGATCCGCAAGCGTTAATGGAGGTCAATGGATTGTATTCATCTGATTGGTAGAGGAGTTTGTCTGGAGTGTGCGGAATAGCTCCCTTCACATCTCTGGCACACTTGGTGTGGATGGCTGCAATGCTGGGCTCAGAAGGGAATCACAAACAGAGCTCTGACATGTAGCTTCTCAGGTTTCCAGGTTTTTGGATTTTTTTACTTATTTGGCATCTCATCACTCTCAGAGAGTTTTCTAAGAGACCCAAGTGGAAGCTGCAAACCTTCTACTGACCTAGATTCAGATGTCCCAGGACATTGCTTTCCCTATATGTTTGGTCAAGTAAGTCACAACCGAATTCCAGGGGAGGGAGTTAGACTCTGCCCCTCCAAGGGAAAAGTAGCCATCACTTTTGTAGCCATCTTTAATCATAAGTTTATTTTCATGGGAATATAATTGTGGGCTGACATTGAAAGAAAATGTCAATTGTAGAGATCTTTTTGTTCCCTAGGGAATTTCCCCTTCAACCTGTTTTTCCTCTGCAGCCTCAATGTTTTCCCAGTTTCATGTTTTTGTTACCTAATCAGTTGGATCCTGTATAAGTGAAAGAAAATTTGACTCAGAAATAAGATTTTCAGATTGAAAAGTCAGCAAATCTTACTCAAAAGAAGAAATTATGGAATTTATTATTCAAGTAATGGAAGATACTAGCAGTGGTTGGCATCAGATGATGCTTAACCTAGGGGATCAAAGTATGTTATCAGAAATAAGTCTCTCCATGTTCTGACTATGTTGGCTTCTGTCTCATCTATGTGATGGCAAAATGGCTGTAAGCCTCTCCATGCCTGTATGTTTTCATATTCAAATCTAGTGGCAAAGAAGCTGCTTGTTTCCCAGTAATTTAAACAAAAGCCCCAGAATCAGCTCTGATTAGACTAGAATCAATTATTGTGGCAACAAAGTAGAATGATAGGCCTAGATCGCATGCCAGCTTCTGGAGCAAGGGTGTATGTGAAATCATCTGGATTCAAAAAGGGTGAGAGTGAGTTAACTGCTTCGATAGAGAACACTTCAGGAATCCCTTACCAAGAAAATGGTATATTGGTGCTGGGAAACAGTGCAACAGCTTTCTATCACCTTCATGCCCTTCCTTCCCGAGAAGAACTGGCTTTTACCATCACCACCTGCTGAATCCTACCCAACCATCCAGGTCTGTCTAAAATGCCACCTCCTCTGTGAAGTCTGTGTTGACTCATTCATCTCTTCTCTTGCCTGAATTAGGAGGTCTTCCTCAATTTAGCCCAAACTGCCTGTTGACCACCTCATGTGGCCTTACTATAATATACCTTGTCTTAGAAATGTTCCTGAACTTGTCTTCTATTTCCAATAAGTGAGTAAAATTCTTAAGGGCAGAGATCATATTTTATTCATCTTTGAAGCCCTTGCATATCTAGCTTAGTAGATACACTGAAAAGACATGTTTAAGAATGAGTCCCTCAGCCACCCCCACTGTTATAAAATAAGGATTATGCTTTTGTTATAAATTTTTTTTTTAAAAGCTGAGTCCAAGACTGATGTAAATATGTAAAGCTAGTTAAAGGCATAGTATAATAAACACTGTTAGTTGCCTATCCAAGAATTAGTCAATGTATACCCTCTTCACATGCGATTTAGAGGTAAATATTGGTTAGTTTAAGCCAAATAAGCCTTTTTTTCCTTCTTTTTTTTTCAGTCATTGGTTTTAATGGTATTCATACGACTGGACAAAGAAGAGTGAGAGGATATCTTCTAGGGGTGGAGGATGGGGGCTCTGGGTAAAGTGTCTTTGTTATTAAACTAAACACATTAGAACAGACAGCCCCACTTCCTTGATGAGATCTTTTCATATTAGAACACATGGGACTGCAGCAGATAATTTGTGACCATAAGAGGAGCTAGCTTGATGCGTAAGGCAAACATAGTGGAGCTAGAGGAGCATATATCCGAAGGACATACACTGTGATACTGCTACTAAGCTTATGTCTTAATAAACCTTGAACTTCCAGACTCTTCATATAATACCTGTGCTGTTGATGTTGGATTTTCCATTATTTGTTGCCAAAAGCATCCTTACTAATGACCACAGAGTCAAGAAGGGAGTATGGTTCTTTTGACTCCCAGTCCAGGGATCTTTCCATGAGGTCTTTACATTTAGTGAGAAAAAACACTTTTCCTGGAGCATGAAAGCAGTGCAATCTTTGGAGAATACTGATAGAGAATACTGGTCATCTGAACAGCCATTTCTTAAACTTTCTGCTTAGGACAGGATATGTTAGTGTCTTTAGATATCTTAGATCAATAAAGCAAAATTCATAATATGGTTCCTTTCCCATGTATCTTTCAGTCTTACCAGAAGCAGGAGGACTGACTTGCCCAACTCTTGAAGGTCAGGGCAGATTTTTTTGTTTTCTAATTTCAAGCAGGTCTGGGTACATGGTAGCTGATAGGCATTCACTACCATGACATAAACAAACTGACTGAGTGATTGTGTGACTCCGAGTAATGTGCTTCCAGAGAATATGTGTCTCAAGAAGCAGAGGAAGAAGAGCAATGCAGGACAGAAGGAAAAATGTGGCCAACTCCATGGTAGTGGAAACATTGCCATATATTTTGCTTTGAAGTACTATCGTGCTTAGTTTCAGAAATTGGCAAGGGCTTGCACTTAGAGTCCTGGGCTCCCCTGTGGATGAATGAGGAACATCTCTCCAATTATAAAGCAGTAGCTATTCCATGGAACACTTCCCAAATTACGATCTTAACATGGTAATTATTTTGTGTGTATGTGCCCTGAACAATTTTTTAATTGGGAAATAGGAAAGGGTCTGGGGAGAGACATGTGGCTGGATGACAGTGATGCTGCTTTGTGCAAGTTGGAGATTCTTGGAGATGAAGTCCGTTTCATAAGCAGCATCAAATTCAATTGACATATTTGCCTAGGGATTTGTGGTGTCATAAAAAAACTAGGCAGTCTTCTCATTTGTCATGGTTTGTTTTTCTTGTTTGATAAATGAAGAACCATAGAAGAATCCACCCTGACCTCTAATCAAGATGAAACAGAACTGTTGAAACTTCCACAGTTTTAACTTGTGTTTTATTTACTGGGAGAAAGAGATAACCCTGAAGTTGGGGTTTTGTTTTTTCTTATAAGTCGATGGAGACATTTTCAATTGGCATGATTTAATTGACTCCATATTCTTATTGTTTGTGTTGTGCTTGCAATGAGTTTATTCCTTAAATGTTGATTGAACTCCGAGAATGCAATAAGCTTCTTATTGGTTAGCATTAGTTTCCTAATAATGCTGCTGTAACAAATGACCACAAACTTAGCAGCTTAAAATTAGCATAAATTAATTTTCTTACAGACCTGAAGGTCAGAAATCTGAAATGAGATTTACAGGGCTAAAGTCAAGGTGTCGGCATGACTGGTCCTTCTGGAAGTTCCACAGAAGAATTATTTCCTTGCCTCTCCCAACTTCTTAAGGCTGCCTGCATTCCTTGGCTCATGGCAGAGTCACCCCAATATCTTGCTTCAGCTATAAATCTCCTATTACTAACTCTGATCTCCTGCCTCCCACTAATAAGGATCCTAGTGATTACCCTGGGTCCAGCCATGTCATCCAGGATAAGCTCCCCATCTCTAACTCTTTAACTAAATCCCATTAGCAAAACTTCTTTTGCCATATAAAGCTTACATTCACATAGTCTGAGGTTAGGATGTGGACATTTTTTAGGGGACATTATTCAGCCTACCACAAATGAAGAAAGGAGACAGATTTCTTCTTAAGAATTATATAGTTTGGTAAGGAAATGAATATATTTAATTACAGTGCTTTTTAAAAATAAATGCCAAGTGAGAAATGCAGGGGAAATGTGAGGTCAAAAGAGGGAATGTTCATATCCAGCTAAGAGCACAGGAAGGTTTTCTTGAAAGAGGTAGCTGACCTGGGATTTGAGAACAGGGATGGTTTGGGGCTGGGGCAATAACAGCTGGCATATTTTGATTACATTCTAAGCAGTAGGACACTATGGTAAGTGCTTTAGGAATTCTGTTAATTGCCACAAATGCCTCATGAGATAGTTACTATTATCCCAATAAAACAAATGGCTAAAGGGAGACACAGAAGATCACATAGCTAATGAGTGGAAAAGCACTGCTGCAGGATAATCCAGGCAGAGGAATGGCACAAGTGTAAAAGTAGAGACAGGACATTATGATATGTGTATGGGGAGCCACAGGGGACAAAATCTGACTTTTTAAATAATGAGTCCACTACGGGGTGAAGTGGGAAAGGACATGATAAATGAAGGCAGATCACAGTGGGTTCTAAGAGCTAAAAAGTGTGGGCTTCACTCTATAGCAAGGAAAAGCATACAAGACATTAGTATTAAAACAAAGTGGCTGCTACTGAGACCATATATTGGGCAAGCAAAGAGTGCATGTACCCCCTCGACCCTCTGCACAGAAGGTTTCTTGTCTAGCTTTTGTAGTGTTTGTCTTGGCAAACACTAGGGAGAGATAGAGATAATGGAGATAGAGGTAGAGGTAGGGATAGGGGAGGGGATGGGGATAGAGATGTGTATGTGAGAGAGAGACAGAGAGACAAGACAGAGAGAGGGAGAGATGAGAGAGAGGTTAGAAAAAAAGATATCTCTATCTTCAAAATGTAACTTTCTCTTCATCCTATCCTTAGGAATGGAACTAAACTCGCTATAATTTTTTTTCTTCCCAAGCCATCTCATTATGGGGAAATAAAAAATAGGTGGTTGAACACACTGTGTGCAGAGTCAGATATAAAAAGGATCTGGACCTTGGTAAAGGGAAAGGAGCTTTACTTCCTGCGCCCCCTAAACCCTTCACAATGGCCCCTTGACATAGGAACAAATCTCAAGACCCTGCGGTGGCAGGGAAGTCAGCTTTTGCAACAAAAAGAAATGCAGAGAATGGAGACATGGAAAAATAAATGACCTCCAAACTCTTAACAATATTTCTGTCTCCCTCTCCCCCCATTTTTTAAATTAATTTTTTTAAAGGAGCTTTAGATTACATAAATATTACTTTAAAAATTTAAGGGACTCCCATATGCCCCACTCCCTCCCCCTCCCACACTTTCCCAAATTAATAACATCCTTCATTAGTATGGTACATTTGATACAATTGATGAACACATATTGAAGTATTGCTACTAACCATGGACTACAGTTTACATTATAGTTTATACTCTGTCCCCCACAATTTTGTAGGTTATGACAAAATATACAATGGTTTGTATCTGTAACTGTAATGTCATGTAGGACAGCTCCAATGTACCTAAAATGCCCCATATTACTGCCTATTCCTCCCTCTCCCATCCCTTAGAACCTCTGGTAGCCATTGTCTTTATATCAATGATAAGAGTTCTTCCACTGCTAGAATAATAAGTCTATAGTAGAATAATAATATGTCTACTTTTAGTCCATTGTTCATTCACCAATCTTGAGGATTTGGGGATGGTGATGTCCACTCTGCTTCTAATTAAGAGGGAGCTTAGATCCCATGTGGCAAATGTTTGGAACTATCTTGCTTGCAGTTGCAGACATTCTCTGTTCCTTGGGATGGGTGTTGTCCATCATCATCTCCTTGTTAGTTGTCCTGGGTGAGTCCAATAACTGGAGAGTAGATGTTGCAACTCCTGGAATTCAGGGCTCAACTGGCACGTGGTTGGACCAAAGAGTGCCTCAAATAGTGGGGCTCCTGAGCACTCTAGAGGCATCCGGAAGCTATAACGAAAGCAGACAGCTCCCCCCACCCCATCTTTAAACAAAGTGACTTCTAAGAGTGTGTAGAAGAATTCCTGCCACTGACTAACAGAGCTTCTAACGTGTGGGTCAAAAACCATCCTCATTTTAGAGGGAATCCCCATACCTATCCTCCCACTAAATGTTAGGGGAGCAATCAGCTAAAAATAGACCCAAACGCAGTGGCAATAAGAACATAGCCTAAAGTATACAAAATAGGAATTTGGCTACAGAACTTGTATCTGTACAACCATCAAAATGATGATGTATGATATTTATAAACATGAAGAGATGCACTATTTTGTTAATTTTTAAAAAAGTGACAAAACAATCTTATGGCATCTCAAGTTTGTTTAAAAATATCTCAGAAAAGCGTAGAAAAATGCTGGCAGAATACATAACAAAATCTTAGCAGTGGCTATGTTTACCTGATGAGAGGATATATGGTTTTTATTTGCTTTTCTTTCTGATTTTCTGTGTTTTCTATTCCAACTTTTTATAGAGAACTTGGATTCCAGTTGTTATTGAAAAAGTGATGGCAATAAAGAATAAAGACTTTTTGAAATAGAGTGTCACATTCCCATCCACTACCACACCACCCCTCTCAACCCCCAGTTCATCAAAACCCTGCAAATGTTTTCGAGGACTGTCTCAGGGATGTCCCTGGGGGTTCAAGAAAACAAACAAAGCTTACAAAGCAAAGAAGCATGAACATGAAAATATTTTGGAAAGCAAAGAAATTTTTACTGCTTTCCCTAGGACTAACATGTGGTTTAGTTAGTGCTGGGATAATTTTAACAATAAAATAGAAAAAAAAATTTGTAAAATCATATTTAATTAGTTCCAATGGCTGTTGGCTATTTAACAGGCACCCATGAATATTATTAGCATCCAGACTGAGCTGGTGAAGTAACCCAAAGTAACCTGCATATAATGGGTTTTTTGTTCACTTGTTTATATTGTTTTTTTACCTTTCCTTGGCAATTGCCACCAGGGTAATGGATTAGATTACTGTTTTGCCTATTATATGATGTATTATTTTAGCGGTACCTGTAAGACACAAATAAAGAGAAAATTCAATAGTATTGGCATGATAAAGTGAAAACTATTAATAAGGAGTAAGAGTTCATCATAGTCATTAGATTTGAGTGTATTGGAAGGAAACACAGTATGTTAGGGATTGTCAAAATTGCATTACAAAGTCATTCAATTTCTGTATGAAATTTCTTTTAGTGAGTAATTAGTATAAATAACTGGTTTTTCAAACCATGGATACTGACAAAAATAAAGAAGTAGCTGATGGCATGCAGATGGATCATTTAATTGATTTCTCAATTACAGATGACACATGGACACAAATTTGCAAGTCATCTATTTCTTTATGGTCCATTTTGCAGCTGTGTTTATTGTTATAATAAATACATTATCTCATTAGTGGAGCATGGAATAATTTTCATTACAAGAAACACACACTCACACACCATGTCCACGCTCCAAGGGGAGCCCCAGGGGGGAGAATATTTACCCAGTCTTGTGTAGTGGAAGGGTTGGTTCTATGTGGGTGAGGCTTTAGCGATCAAGAGATGGTCTATTAATAATTGGAACAGTTTCCTCCTAGCCAGTCACTGTATCCTATAGAGCCAGACTTGGAAATGCACAGGCATTTCCCAACTGATGCGAATTATATTGGAGATGAAGATGTGTAATAAAGTTTATTATACTCCATTTTAGGTTCTTTCTTCAACTAGCAATGCTAGGGAGGCTGGGGAAATATCGGAGCCAAACTCTCATGCTGTATTTAAAGTTGTAAAAGCACAACTCATTGGATTAGGAGCCAAGTGGTCATATTTTTCTTAAGTGAACAGTTTGTCTGACATATTCTAACAGTTTCCATGTTAGAGTAGTATACTGGAAGGGGGGAAGAGAGATGTTAACAATTGGGTTTAACAAGTGAAAGTATTGATCAGCCACTATTTCTTCCATTTGTGTTAGGGAATCAGCGGGTCTATGAGTATCCAATATTGGCACTGAGTTATAGAAATGGTCATTCTGTTGGATAAATACTCCTTGACTTTTTGACCCTGTAGTCCATATATTAGCCCCTTCATTATTTCCCTTGCCTACTGTATCCTTCATTATCTTACCATGTACCTTTATTCAATAGCTATATCCATGAAAAATCTATGCAAACCAAATTAGGAATGTAAGGTGTAAATTCTGGATTGCAACCTAGCTGTAGTCAAATCTCAGGTTTTTGTTTTATGAACTTAAATTATTTAGCTAATATCTCTGGACCTCGGTTTCCTTATCTGTAATATGGGGCAATAAGAGTATCTCTTTCATTTAGCACAGAATAGGTGCTAAAATTATTATGCTTTATATTACAAGATATATGGCTATATTATGATGTTCATATTACATATTGCTGCAATTTTTAATATGTGATAAGTATCAAATACTTTTTAAGAGAAGACATGTTTAGATGCATTATGTGTCAGATTCCTTGGTACTGTAAGTGTGGAAATTTGGTGTAGAAGCTTTCCTTAAAGCAGTCTATTCTTATACATGGTTTGAATATGGAAAAATGATCCATGTTCCATTAACACATTCTACGTTAATAAGACATGACTTTGAATCCTTTTGAAATTCAAAAGGATGCTATACAAACATCCAAGTTATAGATACTATACAAACACTCAAGCTTCAGAAGATTTAGAAGTGTTTGTACTAGTGTTAACATTTTTGGTCTGATGATAGATTTTGATACCACTCAGAAGGCAAAAGTTCATTTAGGAAATGTGAATTGGATATAGCGTATCATAATGCCTGTACCATTTTCATTATAATTTCTAAAACTGACAGACATTTGTGAATGGAGAGATTCTTACTGACCTATCTTTCTCTCTCTCTCTCTCTCTCTCACACACACACACACACACACACACTTAAACACATACAGATACAGATCTAGGATTTGGAATTTGTGCAGTTTCATAGATTCAGTGATATATGTATGGTAGATTAAATTATATGCCCCGATTTAGACATGTTCTTAATTCACATTCCCATGGGAAAAACAGTGGCAACAGTGGGCATTGTCTTGTTCCCTATCTCAATCGAAAGTTTTCAGTGTTTCATCGTTGAGTACAATGTTAGCTGTGGGTTTTTCATATATTCCCTTTATCATGTTGAGAAAGTTTCCTTCAATTCCTATCTTTGGAGTATTATTATCAAGAAAGGATGCTGGGTTTTGTCAACTACCTTTTCTGTATCAATTGAGATGATCATGTGATTTTTCTTCTTTGATTTGTTAATGTGATATATCACACTGATTGATTTTTCTTGTGTTGATCCACACTTGCCTGGGATAAAACCCACTTGATCATGATGAATAATTCTTTTACAGGTTGTTGGGTTCAATTAGTGAGTGTTTTGTTGAGGATTTTTGCTTCTATATTCATTAGGAAATGGTTGTGTAATTTTCTTTTTTCGTAATATCTTATGTGGCTTGGTATTAGGTTTTGTTGAGATCATCTATCTTCTAGGGTCAGTGTAAGTTGTTCATATGTTTCTAGAAATTTGTCCACTTCATCTACATTGTCTAGTTTGTTGGTGTACAGTTGTTCATAGTATCTTCTTATGATCTCTTTTATTTCTGTGGGGTCAGTATTAATGTCCTCATTTTCATTTCTCATTTTACTTGTTTGCATCTTACCTCTTTTTTCTTTGTTAGTCTACCTAAGGGTTTGTCAATTTTATTGATCCTCTCGAAGAACCAACTTTTGGTTTTGTTAATTCTCTCTATTGTTTTTGTTCTCAATTTCATTTATTTCTGCTCTGATCCTTATTTCATTCCTTCTGCTTGGTTTGGGCATAGTTTGCTGTTCTTTTTCTGGTCCGGAAGCTGTGTAGTTAGGTCATTGATTTTAGCCCTTTCTTCTTTTTTAATTCCTTCTCAGTACTGCCTTTGCTGCATCCCATAGGTTTTGATATGTTGTATTCTCATTTTCATTCATCTCGAGATATTTACTTATTTCCCTTGTAATTTCTTCTTTGACCCACTGATTATTTAGGAGTGTGTTGTTTAGTCTCCATATATTTGTGAATTTCACCTAAAAGGGAAATTTAATATTTTAGTTGGGAACATTCCTGCCTAAAACAAGGGTTTTCTTAATAGAAAATAAAAGTAGAATGGATTATTGGGAAGGTAACCAGTGTGTGTACCATACCTACGATAGTGTCATGCAGATGAGCCTCTGCTGTATCTGATGAGTTCTTATACTAGTGATGCTGGGTGTACAAAGGTATGATACAATCCCTTCCTTCAAGAATCCGATTTCCAATGAGAGGAAATGGACACTTAGATGATTACACAGTTGTGTGGTGCGTGCTTGAAGATGGGGTCCAGGGTACTTCTTTGGGAGCAGAAAGGAATGAAGTGAGGGAAGGAGGTAAGGGAAGACTTCCCAGATAGATGCTCTCTAGAGAAATACTATCACCTTAAATTTCAGATGGATAGCCTTAGATACCATGTCAATTAAATTGCAGGTGAACAATTTATTTTGTATGTGGCTTTGATGGTTATTGCTAAGGGAGAATATTTTGTGAGAAGAAAAACCTGAGGTTGGGACATTTTTTAAGTATAAGGTTACTGTATTTTCTAAAGGAAGCATTGGGACATTAAACAGCAATAAAATAGAAATGGAAAATGAATCCTTTTGAGTGAGTGCAATTGAAGAACAGGATTCTGGAGAGACTCAGTAAGGATCTTATTTGGAAACCAATGGCTGGGAGGGGCAGTTATAGGAAGTCCACAATTTTCATTAAAATTGTGGAGCAAAAATTCCAGCTTCTTATGACTGGATCTGCCTCTTCCCCTATTTTATTTTTAATATATTTATGAGGGGGAAATATCTCACTTCAACACTGACAGTTTTCATCAGGGTACCTTTGAATTGTGGTCAATGGCTGGCTAAACTGTTCAGCAGATTCATCACTAATTTACAACAGATAGGAGCATTCCTGAAGGAGACAGAGTAGAATATCTGACCTACACCCCATTAAGTGGACATGGTCTAGAGTCAGAAACTATCTTTATGGAAAGGGGAGGTGTGGGGGATAATAGGGAAAATATTCTTTGTAATTGATACGAATGTTAGGGCCTAATGGGTAATGTTGGTTCCCCATTTATTACATTATTAATGTTATTTTAACCTATCCAGAAAAAAAATTTTGAAAGAAGTCTCTTGGAAAGCAAAACATGAAACAGATCAAATCATAAAGTATCTTGGATAAAGTCTTTTGTTTGCTTATAAATCTTCCTTTGCTTTCTACGTGAAATAATATTTCAAACTATTTCTCTTCAGATGCTCTTGTTTACTTCCATATTGTGCCTGTCTGAAAGAAAGCCTCTGAGGTTTCTGGAAGTTGACATTCACAATATCCCATTTTTTTATGCTCCATGTAAAAATGCCACTGAGTTGATTCAAACTCACTTTTATTGGTCAACTGGACTGGTAAATGCTAATTTTTTAGAGTTCCTTCCAGGGAATAGCAAATACAAGTCCTAGTATCTGTATCTCTAGATTGCTCTTCTTGGAGTTCTTTGTAAGAAACTGATTATTTGGGAGCACTAAAATCTTATAAGCATGCATAGGAATGAAAGATTTTGTACCAAAAACATCCATTATAATGGACTTTAAAATCTCATTTTCTGGTAGAGTTGGTAGGCTCTGCATTGGGAGCATTTTGCTTCAAAGGGACAAACATGTCATGTTCCATGCCCCTGAACCAGCCTGCATTAATTCTGAGCTGAGGCAACAATAAGCAAGAACAAAAATTCACCCTTAAAAACAAAGTGAATATATATGTATGTGTGTGTGTATATATATATATATGTGAATATATATATGTGAATATATATGCATGTGTGTGTATATATACAGACTTCATAAAAGGATATATGTGAACCTTATATAACAATATGTACAAAACACTTAATGCAATGAAATATTTAAAATATGTAATTATATATATGTAATTTTATATAATGATGTATATCGTTTTCTATAAAACCATAATATATTATATTCCTATTATTATCTCTATTTTGCTTGTAAGCAAATTGAGGCTTAGTTCAGGCACAGTGTTACCTCTCTGACCACCTTAGAACAGAGCTCTGAGCTGTCAGCTTAGTCTTTGATCAGTAGAGGATGCCGTTAATGAACTCACATCAAACACATCATTGAATGTTTCCCTTAAAGATCAGAGCTTTCTCTTTTGTAGACGTCGTTTCAAGCCCATGTGGAGAGTGACCCTTATAAGAAAGAGAACTGCATGCTGTGCTGGGGTGTTATCCTTAGGAAGCGGAGACAAACTGTCAGTAACAACACTCCATTAATTTTTGTAATTAAAAAAAAAAAAAACATAATACAAACATAGTTATAGTTATGTCAGCCCAGTGCCCACAAGTGCCGGGGACTCACCAATCATTATGCCCACAGAATAGCTACATCATTCACACCAGGAGCAGACTCTCCCACTTGTGGGGACACTTCAAGCATGAGGACTGTTTGATTTTAGGTTTTCAAATTCTCTTCATTCAAGAGAAAGGACAATAATACGTTTCATTTATTGACCATTTACTGGTATCAGACACTGTGCTAAGTACTTTACAACCATTATTCCATTTAATATTTAATATAATTATTATTATTACCTCTATTTTGCTTGTAAGCAAATTGAGGTTTCCAGAGGTCACTCAGTTCACCTAGGGACACGTGTGTGCAATAAACCAGTATAAGAAGCCAGTCCAGGATGACCGCAAAACATAAGCTTTTAAGGTGTCTGTGTAAAAGATGGTGACAGAGAAACAATCCTGGATTTGGAGCCAGTAGGACTGATTTAAATCCTAATCATCCTGTTCCTCTAACTCAACAGCTCCACTTACTGGAGGTAAACCCCTCTGAAGTATACTTTCCTTACCTGGGAAAAGGGGATAAGACCTATATAAAAGGTGCCCATTACATGGCCTGGTATTAAGACAGGAAACCGTTGCTTACTTGAACTTTAGAGTTATACTGAAAGTCAGACAAAAAGGCTATAATTCTCACTCATGTGTATCTGCTTTACTGCAATACAATACATTAAAAGAAAAAGTCATTTGTCATTCATAACCTCCGAGAAATAGTACAACCTGCTTTTGATGGCCCAGACACTATTATTTTCCATTATATTAGGGGGGTGTGAATTATTTATTGGAAATAATGACATGGGTATTGAGAGGGTTTATAAATAGCTTATACTCTATTTCTTTAGGTGAAGGTAAGTATACAAATATCTATTAAATCATTTGTGGTAAACATTTGCCTATAAAAATACATATTTTAAAATTCTACAGACAGAACAAGTTCTCTCAATGCCTATGATTTCGAGACAGAACACTGTTATACTTTGTATTGATTATGTTCTCCTCTACAAGAGAGACCACCCAGAGGAGACACTCTTCCCATATGCCAGCCATATTTCTTTGGACTATTGTGCAAAAAGTTCTGTGTGGCTCATCATTAAACCATTTCATGTGTGATTCTCATGTTTCCATCTAGAATATATATCCTTCCTTCTCCAGAACCAAGAGCAGGCACTGTATCTTCCAACCATGTATTGTTCCCTCATAGCATGACGTGAATTGTAGAACTCACAAATCCAAAGATCCCACCTTTCTACTGAATCTCCAGTGGAATTTCCACTAACGTTTAACATGTCACTGTATTCCTCAGAGCCTAACTTTCCTCCTCTGGGGAATGGGAAGGTTAGGCTTGTTCACTGTTTGTCTTCTCAAAATGATATTCCATGATTCTGTGAATTCTTATATAAAAATACACATGAGTACATTCCCAAAGAGAACAATTTCAAGCTCTGTCAGATGTCTCAAAATATTAATACAAGCAAAGGAACTTTGTAAAAAATAATCAGCAGAAATTGTGATGAAAGCATAAAAATTTGGAAACAAAACTCCTGACTTTGAAAGAAATAAACTAGTAGTAATCTTTCATAAAAATCTTTTCTGTTTTGCAAGGCTATAATTTTCCTTTCCAAACTCTGGCCATTTAAGTGCTCAAACTCAAAGCCTCTTTTTGGATGTCCCATATGTGACACCCATATTATACAGGCACACGAATGTTCAAAACACTTGCCTGCCAAGTGGCCATGCAGCTTCTGAACTGCATTTCAAGGTGTCCCTCAATTCAGAGTTTCCAAGATGATGAACCAAGCAAATAAGTTGCCAGGTGTTTGGCCACTGCTTCATCTTCTTTGGTTACCTATATCCTGGCTAGCTTATTTCCTATTTGCAAAATTGGCTCGTAGAGAAAGCATGTCCTAAATGTCTGCCCATGCCTTTCCCATTCTATATGTCTCCTCTCCTCATACTCTCTACTTTAGCATATATACAGGATCCTCCATCTAATTGCTAGAATTTTGAGGATTGAGGCTCAGATATTGTATCATTGAAGTGAAGTGTTTTCTTGTCTTTTGCCTTTCACTTTCCTCCCTTTATTGCTTATAAAGTTTAAAATTCCTGATAATATACTTGATTTCCCAGCCTACTTTGATGTTAGCTTGGACCTAAGGCAAACCAATGGGATCTTAGAAGAGGCAATTACAGAAATAATGGTCAATAAAGTGTCCCTCTTCCTGCCTTTAAGCATGTGTGGGAGCATGATGCCTATAAGGTGTTAGCTATCCTGTGATATGGAAGGCAAAGAGCTGAGGGTTTATAAAGGCCAGCAAGCTGAAGATGACTAAGGAAAAAGATGGAAACATTTGGATCATTGATGATGTCACTATGATGCTTAATGAATAAACCCTGGAAACTATATCTTATTTAGTGACAAAAAGAAATACACTTATGTTGAGCCATTTTTAATTGGAGTATTTCATTAATTAGAGCTAAAATATTCCTGATTCAAATCATGTGTATGTGTTTTATATGTGTGTGTGTGTGTGTGTGTGTGTGTGTGTGTGTGTGTATGTTGGAGTTTTTCACCTCTCTGCATTTTATGCCATGTTTTAGTTCACAACCATGCTAGAAGAATATATGGAAATCCCCTATATTTTTAATGTAACATTTATGTAATCTAAAACTTCTTTAAAAATAAAAATGTTAAAAAAGAAGACACTGGGTGAGCATACAAAAGAAATTGTAACCATACATGAAAAAGTAACAGATCTTATGGTAATAAAAGGTATAAGAGAAGAAATTAAAAATACAACAGAATCACACAACAGCAGATGTGAATGGGTAGAGGAAAGAATTAGTGAATTAGAAGACAGGACACCTGAAATCACACAGACAGAAGAAAAGATAGAGAAAATTGGGGAAAAAATGAGCAAGGACTCTGGGAATTAATGACAACATGAAACACACATGCATATTCATTATGAGTGTCACAGAGGGAGAAGAGAAGAGAAAAGGTGCAGAAAGACTGTTTAAGGAAATAATGGAGACAATTACCCAACTCTTATGAGGGACATGTATGTACATGTCCAGGAAATGCAGCATACTCCAATCAGAATAAATCCTAACAGACCTACTCCAAGACACATACTAATCAGATTGTCAAATGCGAAAGATAAACTGAGAATCCTGAAGGCAGCAAAAGAAAAGAGATCCATCACATATAAAAGATGCACAATAAGATTAAGTGCTGATTTCTCATCTGAAACCATGGAGATGAGAAGGCAATAGTTAGACATAATTAAGGTGCTGAAAGAGAAAAACTGCCAGCCAAGAATTCTGTATCTATCAAAATATTCCTTCAAAAATGAGATTAAAATATTCACAGATAAATAGAAATTGAAAGAATTGGTCAACAAATTCTTTGGATTGGAGGGGAGACTAGAAAAGAAGATTATTAGTAAGGATAACTAAAAGGGTAAAAAGAGAAACAAAAATAAGATATGACATATATAAGCCTAAAGTTAAAGTTAAAATGGTTGAAGTAAACGTTGCCTTTACAGTAATATCATTGAATGTTAATGAAGTAAACTCCCCAATTAAGAGACACACATTGGTAGAATGGATTAAAAAAATAATATGATTCATCTATATGCCATCCACAAGAGACTCACCTTAGACCCAGTGATACAAATTGGTTGCAAGTGAAAGTTTGGAAAACTATTTTCCACGCAAACAGTAACCAGAAAAGAGCTGGGGTAGATATACTAATAGCGGACAAAATAAACTTGAAATGCAAAACTGTTTTAAGAGACAAAGAAGGTCACTATGTATTAATAAAATGGGCAATCTACTAAGAATAAGGAACAATCTTAAATATTTATGCACCTAACCAGAGTGCCCCCAAAGGCATGAGACAAACACTGGCAAAACTGAGGGGAGAAATAGACATCTCTACAATCATAGTGGGTACTTCAATACACCACTCTCAGCAATAGAGAGAACATCTAGACAGAAGATCAATAAAGAAACAGAGGTATTAAATAATAAATTAAAGGAACCAGACCAAAGAGACATATACAGAACATTGCATGCCAAAACAGCAGGGTATACATTCTTCTTGAGTGTTCATGGATCATTCTTTAGGTTAGACCATATGTTAGGTCATAGAATGAGTATCAATAATTTAGAAAGATCGGATTTATACAAAGCACTTTCTATTTTCTATGAAAAATTCTTTGCCAACAAGTTGGACAACTTATATGAAATGTATGAATTTCTAGAAACACATGAGCAACCTAGGCTGATGAAAGGAATAGAAGACCTTAACAGACCAATCACAAGTAATAAGATTGAATCAGTCATCAAAAACCTCCCAACAAAGAAAAGTCCAGGACCAGATAACTTCACAAGTGACTGCTATCAATCATTCTGAAAAGAACTAATACCAGTCCTACACAAACTCTTCCAAAAAATTGAAGAGGAGGGAACATTACTTAACTCATTTTATGAAGTCAACATAATCTACATACCAAAGCCACATAAAGATGCTACAAGAAAAGAAAATTACAGCCCAATCTCTCTAATGAACTTAGATGCAAAAATTCTCAAGAATATACTTGCAAATAAAACAAATTATACACCATGACCAAATGCTTTTTCCCAGGTAAGTAAGGATGATTCAACATAAGAAAATCAAGTAAGGTAATATATCACATTAACATGTCAAAGGAGAAAAATTACATGATCATCTCTATCAACACAGAAAAGGCATTCAACAAAATTCAGTGTCCTTTCTTGATAAAAACTCTTCAAAGACAGGTATAGAAGGAAACCTCCTCAACATGATAAAGGGAATATTGGAAAAACCCACAGCTAACATCATACACAATGGTGAAAGCCTAAAAGCATTCCCTCTAAGATCCCGAACAAGACAAGGATGCCAGCTGTCAACACTCTTATTCAACATTGTGTTAGGGAAGCGGGTGTGGCTCAATGGATAGAGCTCCCGTTTACCATATGGGAGGGCCCGGGTTCGCTTCCTGGGGCCTCCTTGTGAGGGCAGGCCGGCCGGCCCGGGGGACACAGTGGGCTGATGCAGCAAGACCTCACAGCAGGAAGCGGGTGTGGCTCAATCGATAGAGCCCCCGTTTACCATGCGGGAGGCCCCGGGTTCGCTTCCTGGGGCCTCCTTGTGAGAGCAGGCTGGCTGCGCGGCGCGGTGGGCTGATGCAGCGGGACCTCACAGCAAGGGGGAGATAAGCAGACATGGAGGAAACACACAGCGAATGGGCACAGTAAAACACAAGCAGCCAGGGGGGGATAAATAAATAAACAAATAAATCTTAAAAAAAAAAAAAAAAAAAAAAA